>CAJQZJ010032097.1:4062532-4112817 GCA_907164525.1 Lophiomys imhausi
TGGACATTGGGAATGTATGCTAAGCCATATAACTCTTATAATCGTGGTCTATTTATTTCTGTTGTTTTGTATTGTGTTTATAGTTATAAGAAAAAGAACCATTATTTGGATTGAAAGGGAGAGCTGTTGGGGGGAAAAATAAATACCTTAAACTAAAAAAAAAAAAAAAAAAAAGAAGGGAAGAGGATGGTGGGGCTGAGGGGGAGGAGGGTGGAAGGGTGGGACTGGAGGGGGGAGTAGGGAGGGGATTGTGATTGAGATGTAACTTGAAGAAATAAAAAATAAATTATTAAAAAAAAAGAAAGTAATTACAACAGTACTGTAAAATATACAGTAGGTTGAGGTATTTGTAATGGCTAAATGTTATAAACTACTAATAAACTGTAACAAATATTTCAAATGTATTATTCCACTTGATTATTATCAAGACTTTTCAGAGATATTTAATGTTATTCCTTCTACTTCATTGATTTAAATTGGTTGCTAGTAAGGAAAAAACAGGATTAAGTAATCCATAATTTTATAATTAAAATTGTTGAGGTGGGTATTAAGATGGCTTATATATAATACATATATATATCATATAACATATGTAATATAATATATAATATATGTTTAAATATTTTATATATTTATATATTCTTTCATTTTAGCCATTTTGAAAGTTTTAAGGTTAACAATTAAAAATAATGTTTTTGATATGCTGTTACTGCTGCTGTTTGTATTTCTTCTCCTCCTTCTTCTCCCTCCTCGTCCCACATCCCCACCTTTGTGCATTAGGACTAAACCCAGGTGCTTATATATATTAGATAAGTACTCTACTGTTGAGCTAAATTCCAAACTCTGCAATATGATTTTATGTATTTTTAAAGTATTCAAATTGGTAAATAGACTTTGTATATACTTATGTATATACACATAAGGTATTGTTATAGTTATACATTATATAATGGACATGCATTACTATGAAAACTTTATGGAAAGGTCATGTGAACTCTAAATTAGCAATTTTTAAGTTTAGAAGGTATTGCTATTAACTGTAATTTCCACAATAGACAGTATATCTCTTAAATTTATTCCTCCTACCTATGTAAATTTGTGTTGTTTGAACATCATGTGGAGTCCTCCTATGAGTATTCACTGGCAACCATGGCTTCTGTCTGTTTCTACCACAAACTTTTCAGATTCTACATGTTAGTGGGGTTAATTGGGATTTGCTTTGTGAGCCTGCTTATTTTACTTAGCATTATGTCCTTTGGGTCCATTGATGTGGTTGCATTTATCAGTTTCTTTCTATGTTTCCTTTACTTTGGTGTGTGTGTGTGTGTGTGTGTGTGTGTGTCACTTTCTTTACTTATTCTTGAATTAGGCTAACACTTTTCTAGTTCATTGTGAAAGTGATACAAAGAACCTGGGAGTACAGGCCTCTCATACAATGTATTAGATTTCATTTTCTTTATATATACATGGAATTGTAGGATTGTCAGCTTTTATGGTAACATTTCCATGAAACCTGCATATTTCCTGTAATCCTAGCATTTGGAAGGCTGGGGTAGTAGGATTTCCTCAAGTTCAAAGCCACACTGGGGTACATAGTGAGTACCAGGCTATCCATGACTATATAGAAAGACTCTCTCACAACCCCTGTCCCTACTCTCTCCCATCCAAAAAAAAAAAAGGCAAAAGGAAAAGAAACATTCATACTCTTTTCATAATGATCATGCTGATTAGCATCTCCATTATCAGTATCCATGGGTTCTCTTTCTGTATCATCAGCAACATTCGTTATATTTTATTATTTTAACAAAACCATATTAATGGGTATAGATGGTATCTCATTGTGGCTTTAATGTTCACTTCTCAGTTGGATAGTGACATTGAGCTTCTTTCATATACACACTGGCCATTTAGTTTCTTCTTTGAAGGAGTGCTTATTAGTATTTTTTAACCCATTTTTAAGTTGGGTTATTTATTTTCCTGTTGGTTAGAGCTCTGTGCATAATTTAGATATTAAACTTTTATGGGATGTTTGGATTATAAGGTATGTTTTTTTAGGTCCAGTTTTGTCTTCATTCCATTGACCTTTTCCATTGTTTTACATAAGGATTTCATGGGATGCACTTTATTTCCCTACCTTTTTGTTGCCTATACTTTGGATTCACATCCAAGAAAAATCATTGTTTAAACCAGAACAAATGAGAATATTTCTGTTTATTTCTACTAATTTTGTAGTTACTGTCTTAGGGTTTTATTGTGATGAGACACTATGACTACAGTAACTCTTATAAAGAGAAGCATTTAATTGAGGGTGGTTTACACTAGGTCAGAGTTTTAGTCCATTATTGTCATAGAAAGCATGGTGGCACACGGCAAACATGGTGGAGTGACATAGCTGGATCTGAAGGCAGTAGGAAAAGAGAGGGACAATGGGCCTGGCTTGAACATTTGAAACCAAATGTTTCAAGGTCTGTCCCTAGTGACACATTTCCTCTAACAAGACCACGCCTACTCTAACAAGGCCATGTCTCCTAATAATGCCATTCTCTATGAGCCTATAGGGACCATTTTTAATCAAATCACCACACTAACCTTGTATTTAATTCTGAAGTTCATTGTTTCATTAATGCTATGAGATAATCTAATTTTGTTTTGTAGATGTACATACAGTTTTTTCAGCATCATTATTAAAGTGATTGTTTTCCTCTTTTGTATATTCTTTGACTTTTTCAATAATGCATTGGCTATAAATGTCTGCATCTTGCACCTTGTATTTAATTTGTTTCCTTGGACCTTATGTCTGTTTATTCAGGTAATATTTTGATAGTAAAGCAGTGTAACAAATTTTGTTACAGAAAACATGATGCTTTTAACTTTGCTTTTTTTTTTGCTCAGAATTTCTTTAATTAGTTAAAATAATATTTTCTTCCACACGTATATTGCAAATATTTTTTATATTTTTTGTGGGAAGCACCACTAGAACTGCTATGCAATTATGTAAACACTGCTCTCATTGACTTTATATTTAGTTGCCCTTGGGATGTGATTGCTGTGTTAGACAGTATGGCAGAGCTGCCCCCCTCCCTCCAGATCTGACTCTTGTCTGCTGACCTATCTTTGTTGTCTAATGTAATTTTTATCTGACGATGAGATTCTGTGATTCTGCGTCTGTCCATTAGGATCCTTTCCTTCTGATTGCTGTCAGCAGGCACAGATTGGTAACACCTCCATGGTCAGCTCAGCCTACAGAGAGTTGCTACCTTGAGAGTCTCAGGAATACGCATGCCTTCTTCTTACTACATTCTTTATACTTTTGGTAAATAGAGTGTTCTCTATATTTTCTGAAGGACAATTCTAGCTGGTGGGGTTTTTTTTGGTCTTCATCATTCTCTTCTACCACGAGCTATCCAGTGAATTTTTAATCCCCTCCTCCAAGGTGTGTCTCAACTGTTCCAGCATTGTGGTGCCACATTGTATGGCTATTGCTATTTCCAAATTTCAAATCATCCCAAGAGGACATCAGAACTGGCACAGAATTTGCTATGTGTTAAATTTGGTGTAATTGAAAGGAACTAACATCACCTAACTCTTTTAACAAATTTTTTTTTTATTCCTGATGCAGTACCCTTAAGACCTGCCCTTGAGAATCCTCTTGTTTCTCTTAGTAAATATGGATGAAGTCCTGTATGTCTTTAACACATGTTTTCCTCTTCTTCCTTAGCAAGCCAAGCTCTGCTGAGTCAGGCCATGTTGTAATCATTTGTTTATAGTACTACTGACTTCTAGTTGAAAATTACAACTGAAACAACCTGTAAAACTATCTGCATCTCCACAGTTTAGTAACTTACCAATTATACAGTTAATACATTATATGACAATCTTCAGGAATGGATCAAAATGATTCTTAGAGGAATTTAACTGACTTTGTAGATTGCTTAGGGAACTATGGGAAATTTCACAATATTAACTTACCTAAACGATGAACATGTGAAATCATTCCATTTATTTATATTTTGCTGGTCTCTTTATTCAATGTGTATAGATTTTACCAGGCAGACATACTTTCTCAGCTTAATGTATTATTATGAATGGTCTGATGTCTTAATTCCTTTTTCAGATAGTTCACTTTTACTATATAGAAATGGAATTGTTTTGTGTAATTTTTATTATATACAATGTTACTGAGCTTGTACATTATGAAACAGGCAGTCATAGGGACAGCCTGGGACCCTCTTCACTCCACTTTAGCTGTCTCTTCCCAGGAGGGCAGCTCTCTACCTCCCCACTAGGAGTAATTTCCTGTAATATATTTCTTTATGAAATGAGAGATAATTAAGGCCAGCTCGAGCAAGTGTATGTGCTGTGAGGATAAGTTTGTTCTTGAAGTAACCTGTCAGGGGGAACCTCCCATTTACCATCTCATATGTATGTATGATGGAGTATATATATGTTACAAATTACTAGACTTATGGCCTATACATTTACGTGGGTAATCTTACAAAGATTTGTAGCAGCACATCTGTCAATTAAGGTAAGGATCTATCCCATCTTCCTCCTAGGAATAAGCTCCTCCTTCTCTGTTAACTCATAGAAAGAGCCCAGAAACAAGCCCAGCCCTATTGGGGACAAATTTACATTAGTCTTTTCCTTCTGTGGAGTACACCGACATGTGTATGTATTTCCAGGTGTGTGAGTTAGAACACAATTTGGATGTCTCTCCTGATCTTCTTTCTTATGAGACAGGGTTTTTACTGCTCATCACTGTCTACCAAGGCTAGCAGGGACCCAAGATTTCAGGACTCTTTCCCCTATACCTCATGTCTTATTACAGGAGCACTGAGATTACAAACACATGCTGCTCCACCCTGCTTTGTAAGGGGTCTGGGCATTCTAACTCAGGCCCTTATGCTGCATGGCAAGTGCCTTACTTACAAAAACATTTTCACCACCATTCTTTCCAACTTGGATGATGTTTGTGTGTTTTATTTGTATAGCTGTGCTGGTCAGACTTCTAGCTCTCCACTGAAGTCTGTGATATGAGTGGGCATCCTAGTCTTGTTCCTGATCTTAGAGAAAATCTTTCACCACTGAGTGTGAATACTGAGATATATTCCTTTGTATCTATTTTGTTCAGGGTTCCTACTATTTAAAGCAGTTGACTGACCTGAAGTTTTCTGCTACCATTATTGAGAACGAATGTTGAAGCAAATTCCTTCTATTCCTAATTTGCCAAGAGATTTTTTTTAATCGTGGAAGGGTGTTAAATGTTAAAATGTGTTTTTGGACCTATTATGATTATTTTTTAATCTACATGTTTTTATCTTTATGTATGTTTTTAAACATACATAATCTGTATGTTTTTATCTTTAATCCTACAATACAGTGTGTCACATTTATTGATTGAAATGTACTGAGCATTCTTGTATCCCAATAATAAATCATGGTTGACTGTACAGGCATTTCATTGAGGATGTTTCCATCTATGATAAGCAAGGATACTGACCTATAATTTTATTTACTTTTATTTTGTAGCATCCTTCTCTGGATTTATTCAGAAGCAAGGAAATTCTTTGTAAAGTAATTATGGAAAAGTTTCTACCTCTTAAATTTAGGGACAAGTTTTTTGAGAGCTGATAAAAATTCTTGAAAAAAAAATCACCAGCGAAGCAACCAGTCCTGGGCTCCCCGCCCCTTGGAAGCTGGATGATTCCTGACTCTGTCTTCCAAATTTTTTCAGATAATCTCTTTCTACTTGGATTAGTCTTTAGAGGTTGTGTTTGCAGAATGTCCCAGTTTCTTCTCACTTTTTGTTTAATGTGTATAACTCTGTCTTTGTATTTTATCTTTGTGATTTTACTCTTAGCTTGCATAGCTAAAGGCTTATCAATTTTCTTTGTATTCTAAAACCCAACTCTCAATTTCACCAATTTTTTTTCTATTTTTCTTCTCTATTTCATTTGGTTATATTGTAATCTTTATTATCCTCTTCCTTCTAGGCTTCTCAGCTTAGTTTCCTATTCTATTTCTGGTTATCTGAGATATAAAGTTCACTTGTTATTCTCTTCCTTTGTGTAACCCAAATATTTTGCCTATGTTGTGATTATATTTTCATTTTTCAGGATTTTTTTCTCTCTAAAGTTTTTCTGTGTTCTATTATTTTGTTTGGGAGAATAATGTTTTCATATATTTGAAAAATTTAAAATTTCTCAATTTTTGTTGATTTGTAGCTACATATCGTTTAGTTAGAAATGATACCAAACATAAATGTAGTATTCCTAAATTAAGTCTTATTTTGTGTCCCAAAATTTGGCCTAAGGAATGTTGTGTATGAAGTTATGAAATTTTAGTGTTCTTCTATTTTTGGATTATATTATCTCTCCACATAAATTATATTTTACACATTAGAATCACTTGGTCTGAATTGTAGACCAAACTCAATATGTCTACATTTATTTTTTTCCCAGATGATCCTGTGAAAAATTAGTTTCTTGCTTTCTATTTGTTCCTTCATCTCTGTTACTGTTTGTTTTATATGTGTAGTTACTCCAATGTATAGTTTATATATAGGTGCCATTACCTTTATTAATTGACCCCTTTATCACTAGGTGACCATTGCTGTCTCTTGAATGTTTTTGGCTTAGAGTCCCTTATTCTGATGTGGTACATCCACTCCTGCTTTTTTCTACTTCCTATTTCTATAGAATTTCTTTTCCCATTATTTTGTTTTCAGCCCCTATATTTCCTTAAAGTGAGAGAGAGTTCATAGAAGCCAGATTTTACTGAGACTTGTAAAGTCCCATATCTATCCAGGCACTCCGTCTTTAAAAAAAAAATTATTTTTATGTTTCCTGTGTGTGTATAAATGCGCTCTATGGCTCCTGTGTGGAAGTCAGATTACAACCTTCCACCATGTGAATTTTAAGGATCAAACTTAGGTCTTCAGTTTCAATGACAAGTGCTTTTACCTGTTGAGACATCTACCTGACCCATCAGGCACTCTTGCTATTGATTATAGTATTCAATGCATTTAGATTTTAAAGCACTGTTGATACGTTTGAACATGCTGCTATTTTCTTAGCTGTCTTCCATTTGTGTGTCTTTTTCCTTTCTTTACTCTTGCAGTTGTTTTGTACAATCTGATTATTACTTTTTAAAAGTGTTGTGCATATACTTTGCTTAGTTTCTCTTTTTTGTTATTTTTTCAGATTATATAATTACATTATTTCCCCCTTCCCTTTTCTCCCTCCAAGCACTCCTATGTACTTTTCCTTGCTCTTTCAAAAGCATGACCCCTTTTTTGTCTTTAATTGTTGTTATAAACATATTTGTTCCTAAATACATAAATACAGCCTTCTCAGCTGCTACAATGTTACTTGTCTCAATATATTTTCCAGGCAGATCATTTGATATTGGTCCTTTGGATACTGGTAGTGTGCATATTTATTCAGTTGGTCTTGTCCTATAACTTTTCTTCACTCTTTCATTCCATTTTTCTTCTGTAATAAGTGAATTTCAGATGCATTTACTTTAATCATATGTCTTATTTACCACTTTTTGAAGTGCTATACTGTATTTCCAACTTATTCATAGCTGCTGTAGTTTGAAAGCACAATGTCCCCCACAGGTCCATATGTTTGAACCCTGATGTTAGCTCGGTTTAGGAAGGTTGTATGGAAGCTTTAGGAGGTGAAGCTTTACAGGAGGTTATGAGTGAATAAGGACAGGTGTTGAAGGTTTATAGGCAGGTGTCACTTCATCTTTACTTACTGTTTCCTGAGTCCAAATGCAATACAAACAGCCTCCTATTCCTGACACTGTGCCTTATCTGCCTGCCACCTGTCATCCTGACAGGATGGGCTCTCTTCCCTGGTGCTGTAAACCAAAATTGGCTCTTACTCCTTTAAGTTGTTTTGTTCAATAGTGGTTAAAACAATTGTTTTTGTTTGCTTAGTTTTGTTCTTATGCTGGACACTGAACTTAGATGCCCCTGAAGCAAGCACTCTGTTGAGTTATGTCTCCGTCCTATTCATTGTTTCCTTTTTTGTATCCCAGAATAATTGTCTGATTCCTTTTTACTATTTATGTCTCATCATTGAACTTCTAATTTTTTTCTTAGATTTTGTTGTTATTGTCAAGGTATTTGTCACTATAATTCAGTGAGCTTTTAAATTTTTTTATGTTTATTTATTATTTCAAGTTACAACTCCATCATAGTACACTCTTTCTACCCCTCCTGGTTCCACCCTCCCATCCTCTCCTCTCTCTCCCACCCAACCCACTCCAATGTGGAGTGTCCCTACATATCAGCCCCTCTCAGTTCAAGAGTCATATGAGGGCTGAGAGCTTCCTCTTGCACTGGGGGCCTACATGGAAGCACCCCTAGGGTAAATTGTCCCCTTGATAGATAACAAAGTCTATGTTCCTGATCTTTTTGGTGTGTTGGTTATAGGATAGTTATATTGTGGTGTATGGCTAAAATACAATTATAAGTGAGTAGATTCCATGTGCATCTTTGTGAGTCTGGGTTAGCTCACTCAGGATGAGCTTTTCTAGTTCCATCCATTTGGCTGTGAATTGCATGATTTCTTTGTTTCTGATAGCTGAGTAGTATTCCACTGTGTAAATGTACCACAATATTTTTTTATCCATTTGTCAGTGAGCTTTTTAAAACTGACTATTTTTAATCATCTGTCAAAAAATGTATAGGTCTCCATTTTATGCTCTTTTGTTGATACTGTTTCCTGTGTTCATGTATGAGTACCTGTGTGCACGTGTGTTCCTTAAAAACTTGTATTGCTTTTTCTGTTTGAAGAAATGATAATCTCCTTCAGTCTTTGCGAACTAAAGAAGGGACACACAGACCATCGTGGTATAATGTGGAGTCACTGAGGAATGGAGGAACCTGCAAGGTTTTAGTAGAAACTGATGAGATTTGTTGGGTTCCGTGCCCTCAGTCGCTCCAACACCCAGCTGCTCTTCTTCGTTCTTAGCTGGCCTCAGGCTACTCAGCTCTCTCAGTCCAGCAGCAGCCTGAGTGGGTGTACCACAGGGATCCTGGATAGCAGGCTTTTTGGCTGTGGAACCAGACGCTCCCTCTCTTTTTGTGGGAGAAATTTCAAGCTGAGAGGACCTCTTGGCACTGAGCTTTGCTGCCTTAAGGACAAGTGCAGTGAGGGAAATGAAATTATCCTTCTTGTTCGCTTCAATGAATAGATTCTTGGATTTGCATTTCCCCAGTTGGGCACTAAAGGGCTTCTAAACTTCTGTAAAGGCATTCTCTCCCGTGTGTGGCTGTCAAATGCACGCTTTGGAGAAGATAAATCAACAGTGTTCTTCTACCATGTCACTGATGTCACTCTTTGACAAGCACCTACACATTTTCTTCACCAGATCTGCTTCTAGTTTGGTAATTGCTACATGGTAGATATTTGTTAATGCCTGTGTGCTTGAATAGTATTCCATATGCAAAACACTTTTATTCTTTTTTTGAAAGTATAACTTTTTTTATTTTGAAACAAGTCTTCACTCGTGTTTTTTCCCCAACATTTATTTATTTCTTCAAGTTATATCTTAATCACAGTCCACTCCCTCCTCTCCCTCCCCGTCAAAAAAGTAAAACAGACTTCTCATCATTTAATATTTTCAATTCTTGGACCTTTGCTAACTCTATTCTTGAAAGTTAGTTACCTTTCAGGAAAGGCAGCATGGTACAGAGTATTAGATCTGGTCCCCTGATCAGCAACATCAGTATCACCTATACATGAGACAGTGATCCAGTGCCATGCTGTGGTTTATTATGAGAAGTCTACAAATAGCTCTCTCAAATGTCTAGAATGCCTTCCTTATATCTCATTCAGCAGCTCATGTACAATACCAAGGTTTGGAATTTGGAAGTAATGTTTATGACAGTTTTCTTATTTGGAAACAGTGCCTCTGATATGTTTAGCTCTATGAAATAAAGAATCTGTTACAGTCTGTTAAATACTAAGTCAAAACACTCTTGTCATGGCATATCAGTGTTTAGTCCCATTGGATTTTGTATATGAATCAAAATGAACATTTATATATGTCATTTGGTCCCAAAGAAATCCAGCAGGGGCAAGTGATAAAATTAAACAATTTAAGGCTGGGGTTGCAGATTAGCATCATGCTTACCATATGTGAGGCTTTGGGTTTGAACCTCAGTACTGCTAAACAGTAAGTAATGATGACAATGAAGATGGTAATGCTGCTGCTCCTAAGTTTAAAATAAATACTCTCTAAAAGAAATACCTTGGTTTTTTAATCAAACTAGTAAGAAAAGCTTCACTGAATATTGGCTCCTAATTGGCTTCACTATCAGCAAACAAATCGCTTCTGTATTGTGCCATATAACTGTCAGGAAAATGGTTTTAAAAAGAGTTGCTTAGGAAAGGGCCACTTGCTTAGCAGGCTTACTGGGATAGTATACTGTTACAGAGCCAAACTTTCCCCAAGGCTTTAATTACCTGTAAATGACCACCTAAAGGTTAAGGTTCCCCCTTCAGAGTCTCCTGTTGCAAGCTCTGTGATAAAATCCTTAACCCTCTGTAATAAGCACCAGCTGCCAATAGCAGCAGAGTAATAAGATCAAGTCGTTCCCCTTGCACTTGAGAGACAAAGTCTCAGTAAAGAGAATATGTCATTGAATTTCATTTAGACTTCTGCATTTCAGACATTGGTTTTCATCAATAGAATAAATGTTTACATCTAAATTCATTTTCAGGGGTAAAATCAACGAAACTTTGAGTTATTAGCTTCTACACAATGTTAGGTTCTTGCTAGTGCATGCTCCTAATAAAAGTAAGAGAAACCAAACTCTTAAGTATTGCCTCTTTTCCATAGAAAAGATAAATTCTGCCTACATGTCCAGGGGTCTGATGGAAGTAAGCTTAATTTTTTTTTGCATGCTTACAGTATGTTTCTTTGAGTTTATGAATAATAGTTCAATTATGTTGAGCCTGAGTTATAGGTTTGCGTTTGTGGAGCAGAAGATACTGTCAGTACTAAATGACTTTTAAAAGAGTTTCCTAATGAGCAGTGGTGTTCAATATGTTGGAAGTTGTGAACACCATATGTATCAAAGTACTGTCTATTAAAATAGGTTCCTTTAATTAAGTGGAATTGAATTCTCTTTGAAGGAGCCATTTCACCTTATCAAGTAAATGCATTACAGGGGTGAGGGGGAGGAGTCAAACTCATGGAAGTTGGCAAAGAAGCTACTAAAGTGATAAATTAAAATTGTTAATTTTTTCCTCCTTTTCCTCCATTACCTGATTCATTTTCTTCTAAGTTGAGAGCACAAAAGCACTCTCATGTTTGTGGTGACCTTGTCTTTTGCTCAAGGTTTTATTGTCTTGGACATTTTAATCCAGGTCACTCTATTACCTTAACTTGCATTTGTAAATTACAATTCCACATAACAGATTAAATATGAGTTCTGTATGCTTGTTTTTTGACAACAATGGAAGTGAATATTAAACACTTGTCTAGGGAATATAAAAGAAGACTAACTAGAGAACCAGTAATGAAGGCAAATTAAATCTACCTGTTACACAATCTACTGTGTGTCTCAGATACCATGTAGATGATGGTTTCTTTCTCATGTATATATTGCATTTAACACTATAGCATTTGCTGGATAGAGATGATAAATGGCTTTAGATCTTCTTTGGGACTTTTAGTTGGTATGTGTATGTGCTATTGCTGTGAGTCAAAGAAGAATGGACACACATCTAAGGAGGTCTCATAGCTTTGTGGACTGGTACACTTCTATACTAATCTCTGTCTACAAAAGTGAAATAATGTAGGCATATACCAATTAAAATTTACAACTAAAATAATATTGATCAAAGAGAGAAGATGGTAAAAGTTAATAGCTATCATTTTCATTTTTTAAATGTTCATTTATTACCTCAAGTTACATCTCCATCACAGTCCCCTCCATCCACCCCTCCCAACCCCATCCTCCTACCCTCTCTCCCTTCTCCTAGAACTCATAATTCTTTTTGAATAATTAGTCCCCACAATTATGAAAATTATAAGATATAACTTACATTTCCAATGTCCATTCCATAAATATTTGGCAACTGATATTAATATTCTATTATCTAACTATCTCTATAAGTTTAAAGTTCTATACCTAACTCATTTTCCATCCTAACTTGCATTACCAACTTAAAAATGTCTTCTTAGACCTAGACCATCCTTCTAATTCCTAAACAACTTAAAATTTAGCTGTGAGACTGTAACTATTTAGTCTTCAACCACATCAGAGACCTGAGAGGTTAAAGAGAGTATTGTCTCAGTGTTCCCCATAACCAGCTTATCATGGATACTAGGCAAGTCCTAATAAAAATAAATTTGTTATACTCAGTGTGATTCCTCTGCTAACAAAGAGATCTATGCTTATAATTTAACCATTAGAAAAGAGGTAAAACACAAAGAATAAAAAGTTGCAGAACTTCATCACCTAAAATAGCTTTGGAAATAATGGTTGTTTTGTCTCTTGGTTATATTTTATATTTGTAGTAATGGGCATTGCTTATCCTTATCCATTTCAGATTTACTAGGCCTGATTTCTCCACCAGGACATATTCATATTTGTCTGACTTGCTCCATTTTAGTTTTTGCACCTATTTAAGGGTAATATCACCCCTTCCAATAAGCAAGGTGACATAAATCGTGTCTGCCTATTTGTTATTCCCTAATGTCCTCTATCCACTAATATTAAAATCAGGATTATTAAAAAGAACAAGTGCATATTTTAATTTAAATATAGCCCCATATTCAGCTTTTGAGGCATGACCTTCTATCACTCAGCTACAAAATGATCTTTCTAACCCTTATTGTTTACAGTTTTCTACTACAAAACACATTGTGTTGAATGTGCTTCAAAGTCAATGTGGAAGAGAAGTTTAAAATATGAATCTTAACTCTTAAAATGTGGGCATGTGTTAAAGATGAAGTGTATGTTAATAACAGTGGTTCTCAACCTATGGGTCATGATCCCTTTTGGGGTTGCATATCAGATATCCTGAACTTCATATATTTACATTACTTTTTTTTTTGGTTTTTTGAGTCAGGCTTTCTCTGTGTATCCTTGGCTGTTCTGGACTCACTTTGTGGACCAGGCTGACCTTGAACTCACACATATCCACCTGCCTCTGCCTCCCAAGTGCTGGGATTAAAGACGTGTGCCACCATGCCCGGATTACATTAAAATTTTTAACAATAACAAAATTAGTTATGAAGAAGTAACAAAATAATTTTATGGTTGGGGGTCACCACAATGTGAGGAAATGTATTAAAGAGTCACAGCATTAGGAAAGTTGAGGACCACTTATATATATTAAAACATTAATAACATATTTAAACTGATGTTAATTTTGTAAACTCCAATTATGGGTTCTTTATGAAAATAAAAAATAAGAATATAATTTTAATGATTTCTTTATTTTTTGAGATTATGATAGAATTACATAATTTCTACCTTCTTTTCTTCCCTATAACCTGTGGTTAGTGACCCCTCTGGGTGTGTCACAAGTCATATATTTACATTACAATTCATAACAGTAGCAATATTACAGTTATGAAGTAGCAGTGAAATAATTTTATGCATGAAGTAACTACAGAGAAATTGTATTAAAGGAACTCAGCATTAGGAAGGTTGAGAAACACTGTTCCAAGATCTTCCATATACCCCTTCTTGCTCTCTTTCAAATTCAAGGGAGGGCCTCTTTTTTTCTTAACTATTGTCACATACATATATGTATATGTACATACATATATATTACTAAATTCATGAAAATTATTCCTCTTATTCATATATACTAATGTATTTGGGGGTGTGTGAAAATGAAAGGAAGGGATGAAGGTGAGAAAGTAAATCTGGGAGGGAAGGAAGGAGAGGAAGTGAGGGAGGAACACTGATCAGAGCAAAAAAAAAAAAATAAGCAGTCCTAAATTGGTATTGATCATTGTATATTAATGCAAAATTAAGACTGTATTGGGCTACATAGGTATTAATCTTTGTATACTGATACAAAATTAAGATTATATTTGGCCACGATGGTATTGACCCTTGTATATTGATGCAAAATTAAGATTGATTGGGCTAGATAGGTATTGATCTTTGTATATTGATACAAAATTAAGATTATATTTGGCCACATTGGAATTGATCTTTGTATATTGATACAAAATTAAGGGTAATGCTTCTTAAAGGTATTGTACCTAGTAATACTTAAAAATGAAATGTAAAGTTTTGGCCTCTTGCTACCAACCGTCATAAACTGTTTAGGATAATTAAGAAATGGAAACTAATAGTCATGCAAGCATATTATTTTGTTAGTTACTATGACAGTCTATCACAGTTATTTTCTAAGCTACTCAGAAATCAAGTTGCTAAGAGACAAGCAACATTTGCTTATCTAAATATAAGAGATAGATAGGGCATCTTCCAAAACCTCAAGAGATCTGCAGAATATGGCATTTAAAGATGTTTTCTTAACTAAAGAATTTTTGATATCGAGACATGTCAGCTCCTGATAGCACCCCCTATTCTCCTCCAAGTAGAAGATGAGCATCGAAGAATCACCAGTGGGAGATGGTTGAATTGGTGGTAAGCCTTTCTCTTGGCAAGAAAAAACCCTTGCTTCAGCTGTAGACAGACTGCTGTCCAAAAAGGACAAAACTTGGAAGGAGGTAAGTCGACAGCCTAGGTCTGCCAAGACAGGGTAGGTAAGTCCTTCATAATTCCTGCTCTACAATGTCTGTCAGAGAAACGGGGCCAAATGGCTGAAGATTGATGCTGTAATGTATGGAGAGAAAATGGGAACTGTCCAGGCAGTCATTGGTATGTCATTTCTTAGTTTTGGAATCTGTGGGCCCTGCACTTCCTGTATATCCAGATATATTTGTCCCTCTCAGGTCTCTGAGGTAGTTGAAGACTAGATAGCTAGAGTCTCATAGTTACATTTTGAGTTGTTGAGGAATCAAGAGGGTGTTCTGGATCTAAGAAGATGTTTTTAAAATTGTGATGCAAGTTAGTACAAAAGCTGAGTTAGATATAGAACTTTAAACTCATGGATATGGTTAGATAGTAGAATGTTAAAGTCAGGTGCCAAATACCTATGAACTGGACATTGGGAATGTATGCTAAGCCATATAACTCTCATAATTGTGGCCTAATTATTTCTGTTGTTTTGTATTGTATTTATTGTTATAAGATAAAGAGCCATTTGTTGGACTGAAAGGGTGAGCTGTTGGGGGGAAATATATACCTTAAACTTAAGAAAAAAAGGAAGGGGATTGGTGGGTTGAGTGGGAAGATGGTGGGAGGGTGGGACTGGAGGTGGGAGTAGGGAGGGGATTTCGATGGAGATGTAACTTGAAGAAACAAAAAATAAATTAAAACAATAGAACACAAAAAGCGAAACAATGTAAAAATCTGTGAGTGGATATATGGATGAATAATATGTAGAATTTATGTAGGTGCATGTGTGTATAGCATTAATGAATATTATCCTGCCATCCATTGCAAAAATGGATGAATCTGGAATACATTATGCTAAGTGAAATAAATGAGACATAAAAAGGCAAGTAAACATTTCAATTATTATATTTTAGAAATTAAGTTAATAGTATCATAGTGCAGAATCATGGATGCCCTGAGTTGGGGATGAGGAATGTAAAAATGTGGGTAAATAATTCAGTGTTTCAATTATTCAGAATAAATAACTTATGGAGATCAAATTCATGTTCTATTGAATGTAATTAAGAATAATAAAATTGGGGTGAAAATATCATGCTTACATTTCAGGAGATTAAAATTCTAAAAAATATGTATATATTGAATAGTAGGAAGAAAACAGAAATGTAACAAATAATAATATACATTAAATCATCAGACAGATATATTGATTATGACAAGGTGCTAATTTAGTTTGGGGAAAATAATCTCAGAATATTGGGTTCATTTCTCTTTGTTTCTCTGTGTGTTTTATTGCATACTCCTTCCTCCCTTTCTTTGTCCTTGCCATAATCAAAATAAAATTTCTTTCATCGATTTTATATTAAAATTTACCATCCCATAGGAAATGCCTCTATCATCTAACAATAGTGGCAAAATGTCTACAAAGAATCAGAAGTTTAATCTTTTTGGTGGTGTGGCCATTGAGTTTGCTTGTACCTTACCACTTACAGTGCAGTGCATAAGAAGCAGCAAGAACCCAAACCTTCTTGGCCAGCAGGCTACTCTGATGGTGCTGTTGGCAGATTAGACACAGCCTCTGCGGATATGGTTTATTCTTAATGCCTCCAAGGAGTAGAATGTGTTCTCTATATGGACAAAGGAGAGTTCTGTCTAGATGAGAGCTCACTCTTATTGTGGGGTGAATATGAAGTGATTTGGGGGACATGATAGGGGACATATTTAGACTTGCATTTTTATAAAGTGAACACTGTTGTGCTGCACAAAAGATGATATTTACATCTCTTCCCCCACTTTCCACTTCTTCTTGTATAGAGACTAGTGGCAGTACTGCCTGGGACACTTCCTCTGGGTGTCAACCAACCTAAGCAAAAGCACTTCACCCAGAGTCCTTTGAAGCTGCTAATCCTAAGTCTACAGCGTCTGTGGCAGCCGTCCTCTCTAAGAAGTACTACCTGCATTATAAGGACAATTTCTTAAAATGCCTGATTTTTTTCTTTTGAGCTTATTGGGTCCAATTATTGTTGCCTCTATGTGTCTGGGTATAGAGAGTCATCCACTGGGAAGGAAGGCATATACATGAGAATATGAGTGAGTTACGGATTGGAGTGAAAAAGTACATTGATGTATCTAAAGAATTTCAAATAATAAATAAAATATTACATATCTTAAAAGGTATTTTTCTGTAATATATTTAAAGTTCTAAATTTTGTTCTTTTTAACCAAATAAATAACGAACTTCTTAGGTATCTCTTTAAATGCAAAGGTCTTACCCTAAAAACATAGCCATTATATTAAATATTTTAACCAATAAATCACAGATATAAATATTATTTATATGGGCCCTGGGTTTTCTGAAATACCTTGAATTATGTTGTGTTTTTTTTTCCTGATCTACATTAGTGTGTGGAGTCAAGTCCTATTCTTGTTTGTTCATTTTCTAACATTAGAAACTAACTAATGATATTGCTCCATCTATGGCTCATTACGTCTTATATCCTTTATAGTGAATTTTAGAAGTTGAATCTTATTAAAGGTGTTTGTTGCAGGGGTCACTGTCATCCCCATATTCTAAGTGTGGAAGCTTTTGCTTGTAAACTCAAAATTATTTTTACAAGATTATATTGGTAATGGTTACTAGGTGGGGATAATAGGGAGTGTCTTGATGGGACTTGAATTATCAGAGAAAGAGTGAAACTTAGTCCCAGGGAGCCAGGAAGATTGTAGGAGGTAAGACCTGAGATGAGGCTCTGAGAACCTGGTACACCTGCCACTGTCCCAGAAAGCCTCACCAATAAATCACAGCATATTTCAAGTTAAAATAAGGCCATTCTGGGCCTTGCTATGAGAAAAGTAGAGCTCATTAAGAAGAGCTAATTAAGTTTCATTCATAAAACTTCATGAAGTCACAATGCCTTGATGTTGGTGTTATCAGTATTAAATACCGACTATGGACTACATCAAAGTCACATAGGACTCGGAAATCTAGTTCCTCCTACCGCTAGAAATCATGATCTTTCAGGAGAGGCAATAGGAATTGTATAAGCTCATTGATTATAGAAACTCACTTAGCAAAAGGAAGTCTTTTGTTTTTGTTAGGTAAAGATGGACCTGTGTATGAGTCTAACACTGAGGGAAACATTGAGTACTCACCTTTTAGTCAGTTCATTAGAATGCAGGCTTTTCACTTTGTAGTCACTATGTTTTTAATCATTTTTTTTATCTGTATGTTGTTATGTCAATGAAAAACTGCAAAATGAGTCATGTTCATGAATCAACACTAGTGTCTTAAAATGGCTCTTTTTCATGGTGTCCTGAAAACATTTATCTCTAGGCTTTTAGCTTTGTCTGAAGCAATTTAATCTTAGCCGCGTGATACCCCATCTTCATCCAGACTCTGTGATGTGATGCTCATCCTCCCTGACAAGTTAGGCTGAGGTCCTCCATTTGGAGTGGAGACTTGAGTCCTAGCAGCAGCCAACACTGGTAGTTTAAGTTAATGGCAAATATCCCTATTAAGTCTGTGATCAAATTTTTTTCTGAGGAAAGAGAAGCAAATTTGCCACTGGATCTGCACGTTTCCCATTACCCTTAATAAAACATATTCCACAGCATGAAGTGACATTTTTAAAGAACAGACATTTCAGCAGCCTGTCTCTAAGCCATTGATTATGAATGGCTGAATCCTGGCAGGTGACAAAGGGAGATGCTGGAGACGTGGATTAATATGTAAAGCAACTTCGATGCCTTCATGTGATGTATTCTGAGGCATACTTTGTAAATTCATTTCGTTTGGAGGGCAATTATGCAAGGAAATTAATTTGTATTCATAAGGCTTTTTTTTTTCTTTAGAAAATAACAAGCTTTATTCTTCTTGGGAAGTTTGTTTTTAAAAACATGGTACATTCAAGAAGCTCTTAGCCCTCACGTGTGAGTGATGAACTGAAGGGGTTTGATATATAAGGGCTCCCCTCATCTGAGGAGAAGAAAAGGACAGAGAGAAACAAGAGGGAGGGAGGGGAGGAGGAAGGAGATTTTGAACAAAATGTAATTTAAAAGAAACAAAGGAAAACAGTGATAACATTTAAAAAAAATTGGTACATTAATTCTGTAGCATAAATATTTGTAATGAGAGCCTAATACAGAAAATTATGGATATGGAAAATAAGTATTTCTTAATCATGTATAAAGTCCTAGTTCTTCGATGATGCATTTCATGATGGGAGTCTTAGAAATACAGTGACTATCCTGGATTTAAGGAATACATTAGAATTTAAGATGTAAGCTTACTTATTTTAAAATGATGCTTATAAGAGTGCTATTAATTTCTGAACACCTTTCTGACACTGAAAGCATTGGGATTTGGTAATTGCCTCCTCTTGTACTCATCCACTTTTATACATCAATGTGAAGAGTATCACAAAGCTCCAAGATATACGATACCTTCTAAGCACAGGACCTGTGTAGCCTGGCACGCTTATGTTTTGGAAGCTTCTATTGTGTGCTGCTCCAGTAAATGAAGTTACATTCTAGAAGATGACAAAATATTATCTAAAATGTATAAACACTCAGGCCACCATTCTGAACAGTAGAAGGACCGTGATAAGCACACTTCATCCTTCTGGGCCTTAGATTTGAATCTAATGGACTGTCAGGAAGAAACATGGGCCTCCTGGGTCACACTTATCAGCTGGGGGTTCCCTAACCACATCTCTACTGCACTAAGAGCATTATATCTTCAAAGAACAGTTCATATATATTTTAAAAACCTCATGAACTGTGCATTTCACTTTTTGTAAAATATGAATAAAGATCCTTATGATTTGTCTGGGCAGATAAAAGTTTTTTTATAACATAATGGGCAGACAAGCTACACTGCTGCAATGGCCAAAATTTATTCTTTTTCTTTATTCTGTGGAGTCCTGTGTTATTAAAACAATATTTCTAAAAGGTTTGAAATAATCCTCTAAGTAGACAAATTTGCATCACTGTGGTTCAATAAGGAAATATTCATGGCAGTACTTGAAATTGGTGTTTGTTATTTATCTTCCCTTAAGATAGTGAAAACTCCCAAGAATGATGCTTAATATCAAAAGCTCTGCAAAATCTCTAAGAGTTTTTGCTCAGGTTCACTGCCAAACACCATATCTTTTGTGAATTTGCTTTAACCAGTCTCTTAACAAAACAAGTCTAACCTTGCTCCATTGTTCCATGCAACGAAAACCTTGTAAGTCCTGTCAAAGCAGTGTCCTGTGGATGAAAGTTTGTTGTTCGTTTGTTTGGGGTGTGTGTATGTGTGCGAATGTGTGTGTGTGTGTGTGCACGTGCACACGAATGCATGCGAGAGAAAATGTGCGCACTCCAAGTTTCTCGGTTTCAGTATGTATAAATTCTTCTACACTAGAGGTACAAGATGAGGAGTTAACCTTAACTTTAATTAAATAAAGAGCTCTAAACTCTTTACATGTTTTTGAAAGATAAGGGATTTGGATAAAGCCATAAGTGGGAGTCTTATCAAGAAAGTTCAACTTCCAGTTGCTTCCTGAGTGTGGTGTTGAGTGGCATCTCCCTGTGTATCGTTGAGTGTCATTCCCCTGTGTGCTCTGTACTGGACTCACTGAGGCGAGCACCTGTAGAGAGCTGCGATGTGCCGCGCCCTAAAGATGGCGCCGGTTTCCGCCTTCCACCAGCCCGATGGTGAGCGCTCTCGGTGGTAAACAAGTCCATATTTGGCTAAGACCGCTGATCTGGCTTGCTTCCGCATACATGGGCCTCTAAGATAGCACCATGTGGCTTTACTTGATTGGCTGTTCATACAGTATTTAGCCTGTGGGTTGGGTCTGCCCAGGCATTTGGAAGACTGTTTTCAAGGGACCTGAATAAACTGCTTGAGAAGAGCTTTTGCGAGTTGCGTCGTTCTTGCTGGTCGAGGTCGACGCGACAAGTGGTGGCCCATACGGGGAACCAGAAAAGACTCAGGACTCCTGCAGTCTGGGGCAGTGCACTGGTAAGTTCCCAGGATAAATTGGGACAATAAAGTTTCGCGGAAATTGCGAACTAAAGGTAAAGTTTCGTAGAAATTGTGAACTAAAGGTAAAGTTTCACAGGAAATTGCGAACCCGAAAGTAAATTTTTAATCATGGGATCGTCTCAGTCACATCCAATTTTTCTGGCTCTTCAGGAGCTACTTTTAGCTAGGAATTTGAAACTTAAGAAGTCAACCCTAGAAAGATTTTTGAATGAATGCGACTCCGTGGCTCCGTGGTTTGCGGTGTCTTGGAATCTTATGGTATCCTGCTGGGACAAATTAGGCAGGGACCTGGATTTTGCTTGGGAGCAAGGTACTCTGAAGCATGGAGTAAGGCCGGTTTGGAAGATGGTGAGGAGTTGTTTAGAAGATCAGAGATGCTGTAAAGCAGTCAAGGAGGGAGAATCAGCCTTGGAACTGCTGCAAGGCGAAAGATCTGAGCAGGCAGACAGTGAAAAGGGAAGCAAAAAAGGCGAATGATCTGAGCAGGCAGACAGTGAAAAGGGAAGCAAAAAGAAGGTCCCTCTCTATCCCAATCTTAGAGATTTTAGAGATTTTGAGGACTCAGAGGGCACGGATTCTGAAGGGGAGCTACACGCTCTAATAGAACAGTTGGAAAGGACTGCTATTAGAAAAAGGGAAAAGAAAAGGGTAAAAGAGAAAGACACGTTGGCAGCGGTCGATGTAAGAGAAGCCGTTGCCAGGGCGCCTTCAACTCCCCCTCCATACCCAGAAGCCGTTCAGATAGATCAGCCTGTTCAGTCCCTGAAAGTAGGGAGATCTTTCTGCCCAGGGATGTGGACACAAGTAAGAACAGAATTACAGTTTGCCTATCCAGTATACCAAGACCCACAAGGGAACAGGTACGAGGAACCGCTTGATTTTAAAGTAATTAAATCCCTTGCAGAGTCAGTTCATAACTATGTCATTACCGCTTCTTTTACATTGGCTCAAGTAGAAGCATTAAGCAGACATTGTATGACCCCGAGTGATTGGAGTGGCCTGGCCCACGCCTGCTTAAGTCCAGGGCAATACTTAGACTGGAAAGCTTTCTTGATTGAGTATGCCACTGAGCAAGCAGCCATTAATCAGAGAAATGGAAATCCAGCCTGGGATAGAGATATGCTGCTTGGGCAGGGGAGATTTGCCAACCAGCAGACAGGATATCCCAATCATGTTTATGAACAAATAAACCAGACAGCTATCAAGGCTTGGAAATCCCTTCCTAACAAAGGGGAGGTGAGTGGGAGCTTAACTAAGATTCTATAGGGCCCCATGGAGCCCTTTTCAGACTTTGTGGCATGATTGGTGGAAGCAGCAGGGAAGATTTTTGGTGATCCGGATGCTGCTATGCCACTAATAAAACAGTTGGTCTATGAGCAATGCACCAAAGAGTGTAGAGCCGCTATCACCCCTTACAAGAACAAAGGGCTAGAAGCCTGGATGAAAGTGTGTAGAGAACTTGGAGGGCCGTTAACTAATGCTGGTCTTGCTGCTGCGGTAGTACAGTTGACCAGAAAAGGTGGAGGAAGTCCAGGAGTTTGTTTTAAGTGCGGCAAGATGGGACACTTTAAAAGACAATGCCCCGAGGGAAGGAGTACAGAAAGTACAGGAAGTGCACAACGCCCCAGGCAGCCGAGGTTATGCCCAAAATGTAAAAAAGGGAACCATTGGGCTAATGAGTGCCGTTCAGTGACAGACATCCATGGCCAGCCTTTGACTCAAGGTTATGGTGGCGCTCGTCCAAAAAACGGACAGTGAGGCCCTCGACCCCAGGGCCCACAAATATATGGGGCAGTAGAGAATCAGGACAAAGAACAGAATCAAGAGAGATGGCCAACCCTCCGCCATCCGAGAGACCGTGGAGAGCCACTGCAGGCTCAGCAGGATTGGACCTCTGCTCCACCACCAGACTCGTATTAACGCTCCAAATGGGGGTCCAGTTAATTGAAACAGATTTTAAAGGACCCCTTGAACCTGGTACAGTTGGTTTGCTGTTAGGGAGGTCATCATCAGCCTTGAGAGGACTTATTGTCCATCTTGGGGTTATAGATCCAGATTATACAGGAGTGGTTAAGATCATGGTAGCCTCCCCCCGTGGTATAACAGCTATCTCTCCTGGAGATAGAATTGCTCAGTTGGTCATTTTGCCGAGCTTACATGATCGCTATGCGGCAAGGGATCGAGAGAGAGGAAAAGATGGTTTTGGGTCCACGGGCACGGATCTGACTTTTCTCTCCTTGGATTTGAACCAGCGCCCCGTCTTGGAGTTAAAAGTTGATGGTAAAAGGATCCTGGGCCTTTTGGATACTGGGGCTGATAGGAGTATCATAGCAAAGAAAGACTGGCCTTCAGGTTGGCCCATACAAGCCTCTTCTCAAACACTTCAAGGCCTGGGTTATGCTAAGACTCCAGATATGATTGCAAGATTATTAAAGTGGCAGGACCAAGAAGGCCACTCAGGAGAAATGCAGCGATATGTACTTGAGCTCCCTATCTCCCTTTGGGGAAGAGACCTTTTAAAGGATATGGGATTTAAATTGAGTAATGACTATTCTGATTCAGCCCAACGTATGATGCAAGATATGGGATATGCTCCAGGCTTTGGGATAGGAAAATATTTGCAGGGGCGGAAAAGTCCCGTATCTATGCAGCAAAGAAAAAAGAGACAGGGCCTGGGTTTTTCCTAGGGGCCACTGAGGAGGGCATTCCCATAACTTGGAAGACGGAGGACCCAGTATGGGTTCCTCAGTAGCCACTTTCCTCTGTAAAATTGAATGCAGCAAAAGAGTTGGTGGATGAACAGATGTCTTTAAAGCATATAAAGCTATCTGTATCTCCCTGGAATACACCTATCTTTGTCATTAAAAGGAAATCTGGAAAATGGAGATTGTTGCATGACCTGCGTGCCATAAATCAACAAATGCAGATCATGGGCCCAGTGCAACGTGGCTTGCCGCTTTTATCATCTTTGCCAGCCTCATGGCCCATAATAGTTATAGATATAAGGGATTGTTTTTTCTCCATCCCTTTGTGTGCCAAAGATTGTAAGAGATTTGCATTTACTGTTCCATCCTGTAACCACGAAGAACCTGATCAGCGGTTTGAATGGGTAGTACTGCCTCAGGGCATGGCGAACAGCCCCACTATGTGCCAACTGTATGTGGGGGAAGCCATTGCCCCCTTGAGAAAGAATTTTCCAGATTTGAGATGTGTTCATTATATGGATGATATCTTACTGGCAGCTAAGAGTGAGCAAATGTTAGATCAGGCCTATGAAGAATTAGTTCAATTATTAAAAAAGAAAAGGTTGTTTATAGCTCCTGATAAGGTTCAAAAGGAAAATGTGGTTAATTATTTAGGAGCTAAGGTTGGACCTGAAAAGATAATACCTCAAAAGATTGAGATAAGAAAAGATAATTTAAAGACTCTAAATGATTTTCAAAGGTTGTTAGGAGATATCAATTGGGTAAGAGGCTATTTGAAACTACCAAATTATGAAATAAGACCCCTATATGATATTTTGAAAGGTGATTCGGCACTTAATTCTCCTAGGCAATTAACAGAAGAAGCAAGAAAAGCTTTATGTAAAGTGGAAGAAAGGTTACAGAGTGCCTTCCTAAAGAGATGGCAGGAAGGACAGCCCATTGCATTGTGCATATTTGCCACCTATGGTCAACCTACAGGATTGTTATGGCAGGACGGACCATTATTATGGACTTATTCGAAGATTTCTCCAAAAAAATCCATAGAACATTATCCCCCTGCAGTTGCTGCTTTAGCCTTGAATGGTATACAACAATGTTTGCAGTCTTTTGGATTTGCTCCTGTCAGTATAATCGTGCCCTATTCCAGTCATCAAATTAAGATTTTGTGTGGCACTGTAGATGATTGGGCAATATTGCAATGTAGCTTTGAAGGAGTGATTGATAACCATTATCCTAAGCATCCATTGCTATCATTTTTTAAAGAGCACCCAGTAATATTCCCTAAGGTTACTTCAGCAGTACCACTTCAAGGGTCACCAAATGTGTTTACTGATGGCTCAAAGACAGGCTGCGGAGCCTATTTGATAGAGATACAAGAGCCCGTGCTATGCCAATTTCAACCAGGCTCCCCCCAAATAGTAGAGTTGAAAATAGTAATTGAGGTGTTTAAAAGATGTCAATTTGTGTTCAATTAGATCTCAGATTCAGTCTATGTTGTCAACGCAGTGAAAGTATTAGAATTAGCAGGTCCTATTAAGAATAGTAGTACTCTATGTGCCTTATTACAAGAGTTACAAGTTTTAATCTGGCAAAGAAAAAGGTGTTTTTATATTCAACATATCAGAGCACATAGAGGATTACCTGGACCATTAAGTGAGGGTAATGATAAAGTCGAACAATGGACTAGGTTGGAATGCATTTTTTGGAGCTCATTCCTGGACCAAGCCAGACAGTTTCACCAATTATTTCATGTAAATGCAAGAACTCTACAGCCGAAATTCCGTTGGTCTAGAGCAGATGCTAGACAAGTGGTTTTGGACTGTCCTCAGTGTGTGATTCATCATCATCCTCCCAGTGTGGGAGTGAACCCTAGAGGGTTACTGCCACTCAAAATCTGGCAAATGGACGTTACCCATATTTCAGAGTTTGGAACCTTAAAATATATTCATGTATCTGTGGATACCTGCTCAGGTATCATACATGCTACACCTATGAGTGGAGAAAAGGCTCGCAATGTCATAGGGCATTGCTTAGAAGCCTGGGCTGCATGGGGAAAACCACAATAGCTGAAAACGGACAATGGACCAGCCTATACGGCACAGTCCTTTGTCTCCTTCTGCAACCAGATGGAAGTACAGCTTAATCACAGATTACCATATAATCGTCAAGGACAAGAAATTGTGGAGCGTGCTCATCAAACCTTGAAAGAATGTTTGCAAAAACAGAAAAGGGGAATAGGCCAAGGCCGTACCCCCAAGGAGAGAATGTCTTTAGCTTTATTTACTTTAAATTTTTTAAATTTGGATGCTCAAGGCCGCTCAGCAGTGGACAGACATCAGGATTCCCATGGTCCACCTAAAGGCATGGTGAAGTGGAAGGATATTTTGACAGGCTCTTGGCGAGCGCCTGACCCCGTGCTAACATGGGCGAGAGGATCTGTTTGTGTTTTTCCTCAGGATCAACAAGATCCAGTGTGGGTGCCTGAACGCCTTGTGAGGAAGATTCGTCATGAAGACCTTCCTAGGGATCCTGGTGATAGTAGCAGTGATGATGTCACGAATGACCGAGCCGAGATGGGGGATCCTATCGATATTCCCAAAGCCGATGCCGGTCAGACATGATGCAACTGTGTTTCCACGCTTATTTAGCAGTAATAGAAGCTTAGGCTTACCCTACCTTACCTTTGATGATCAGAAAAGCCCTATAGAGGGTAATAGAAATGTCAGCTTGAAGGGTAGTCTGTGCTTTTTAATGAGCTTCAATAGGTCAGATGATTCAGAATGCATTAAATTGTCTCAGCAGTCAGCAGATTTTTTACCACAACTGAGGTTTGGGTGTAGGGGTTGTGGTTTGTTTTCGGGCAATGGTTCTCACCTTGTGGGGTGGTGGCCCACACGAGTCTCTGACCAGGACCCCCCCAGACAGCCTCGCTGGGCACCTTTTTGTAGAGGATCCACAGGAGAGGAAGGACCTTTTCCCTGGACTGGATGTCAGGAGCGCAGAGCAGTTTGGGTTCAACAAGATTATTTTTCCTTTAGCCCCATGATTAGTAATATAGTGAATAAGTCTTGTACAGGAATGCTTGATATATCTACTAGGGATCCTCAGCAGACTGTCACCAATCCTTTTGACTTGTGGCTATTGTGTGGGGTAAATGGAAGTTGCATGGACTTGGGACCTGTCATTATGCTTGGGGGAGGAATTTATCAAAGAGGTAATTTTTCCCTAGGGTCCACTACCAAATTGGATTTTTCTAGTGGTAGTGGCTCTGGTACTTGGAATTCTTCATTTCATTCTTACCACAATAAGACTTTTTCAGCCTCGCCAGTATGTCTCTGGCCTCCTTTTCTGTGGATTGTAAGTAATGGGAGTGCATCCTTGGATGAAGAAAAGTTAGTATGCACTCCAGACACATGCTTTTATGCCCTGTGCTGGAATGCCACAGCCTTTCCTGTGGCTGTGGTGACTAGAATGCCTCGATATGTCCCAGTTCCTGTAGAGGCCCCTAATACCATGATGCTATTCAGGCATAAAAGAGATTTTGGCATCACTGCAGCTATTGTTACTGGCATCACTATTGCTGCTGTGGGGGCTACTGCCTCAGCTATTGCCTTGTCTAGTTCTATACAGACTGCCAATGCCCTGAATAACATCTCAGCCAATGTAGCACAGGCATTGTATACTCAGACCTCTATGAATTCTCATCTCAAAGGAGGCCTTATGATAGTTAATCAACACCTAGATTTAATACAAGAACAGATTGATTCTCTTTGGCAACTAGCACAGTTGGGGTGTGAGTGGAAAATGCAGGGTTTATGTGTTACTTCGGTGTGGTATCAAAATTTAACAAAGGCTGCTAATCTGTCTAGACAATTGTCAGAGTTCCTTTTA
The DNA here is from genome assembly GCA_907164525.1 of Lophiomys imhausi. Classification (NCBI taxonomy): domain Eukaryota; kingdom Metazoa; phylum Chordata; class Mammalia; order Rodentia; family Muridae; genus Lophiomys; species Lophiomys imhausi. The sequence goes on from CAJQZJ010032097.1 coordinate 4,089,888, forward strand.
CAGGATTGGTCAGCTGAATTTGAAAATAAGATGAGAGAGCTGAGAGCGACAATCGTCCACATCAACTCCACTCGGGTGGATCTGAGCCTGGCTACTGGTTTGACTTCCTGGATACAGACGGCTATGGATCATCTTAAGGATGGCGCTGGTTTCCGCCTTCCACCAGCCCGATGGTGAGCGCTCTCGGTGGTAAACAAGCCCATATTTGTCTAAGACTGCTGATCTGGCTTTCTTCCGCATACGTGGGCCTCTAAGATAGTACCACGTGGCTTTACTTGATTGGCTGTTCATATAGTATTTAGCCTGTGGGTTGGGTCTGCCCGGGCATTCGGAAGACTGTTTTCAAGGGACCTGAATAAACTGCTTGAGAAGAGCTATTGTGAGTTGTGTCGTTCTTGCTGGTCGAGGTTGACGCGACAAGCACCCAGCATCAAGTCCACTTTCTGATGAGTTTGGCACACGAAATATAGGGTGGACACGTGATGCTTGCAGTGTAATCTTTTTTTTTGTCTGTGTAGTGTGTCTTCTGTTAAAAACATCCACTTATTCTATTGTAAAACTATTTTAGGAATGTTTTGCAATAGTAGTTTTTCCTATGACTTTTTCAGGTTTTTGTGTTGGTTATCCCTCCCCATGTTTTGTTTGCTAATCTGCCTGACCATCCCCCACTCCATTTAACCTTTCATAACCTAGTATTCCCTTTTTCCTTTTGAATCACTGTGTTCTCTCTTTCCTTAGCTAGGATTCTCCCTCCTCAATACCCTTTACTAATATCCCAACCTCTGTTAGTTATACAAATGAAACAGTTTTTACACTGAACAAGAATTTATCCATTTTAGCCATTGGCAATTTTTTCTTGTTTTTATGACAATATTTTTCCCAAACTTGCTTCAAATTAGTAATCCTTATCACTCTAATATTTGAATGCTGGAATGGCGAATGTGTACCATAAAGCCTGGCTAATGTATCTTTCACAAGTACATTTCTGAGTGTCTTTATACATGCATGTATTACAGAATAATTGAACCTTGTATATTTTTGGTTTTCAACTGATTACATCAACAATTGTTGAGTCAGTTGGCCTGAAGAAATATATCTTGTAAAAAGAAAAACTGCAAGCTTTAATGTGGATGCTCAGTGGATTTAATGCCACCTAAATTAAAAAGAAAGTCTATCTGTATAGCTTGTTTTTCAGTTCTCATTTTTCAGAATGAAAAATGTTCTCTAATTTAGTTTCCCTAATGTTGAGAAAAAAAATTGTCCTGCTTGAGGATAAAATGTACTGCTTGAATTTTGCAATTGTCTGACAAGAATTAATAGGATGAACTCTCAAATGATTTGTGAGTTTAGAAGGATAATGGGCTTTACTCTTTTAAGTATTTAAAAACTTCTCCCCCTACTCCAAACTAAGTACCATCTAATCTCAATGTCTCCAAAGGATTATAATGAGGCAACGGAAACATACATATTCAAGAGGATGTGTATGTATCATTGTGCTCACTGAAGCTACTTGAATAAAGCAATATGTATTTTTCTTTATATATTGCTTTAAGGTTAGCTTTAGTTTCACAGTAAAATTAAATAGAAATTACTTCACCTATATGCTTGCTCCCTTCTATATATTACTTCTGCCGTATTGGTATCTCTTAAAGATAGTGTATCATTTACAATTAATGAATCTACATATACCTGTCAAAGTCCATGGTGTACACTAGTGTCTATGCTTGTACATTCTAAGGAATTGACAAATGAATAGTGTCATGTGTACATTAGTGCAGTAACACAATAGTTTCATTGCTTTAAAAAGCTCTCCACTTATTCATTCATATCTCCTCAGAAATTTTGGAAACCCCAGGGTTTTTATATCTTCATAACATTTCCTTGTCAGAATGTAACATAGCCGGCCTTACACAGTATGCTCTTTCTCTTTGGCTCTATTTTATTTAGCAAAATGCACCTATGATTCTTCCATATCTTTACATGAGCTGAAAGCTCATTTCTTTTTAGAGTTAAACAATCTTCCATTCCTTGAATATGCCAGCATTTATCCTTTCACCTAGTGAAAAGGATGTTTCAGTGTTTTAAGAATTATACATAAAACTGCCATTATAATTGTTGTCCTTTAGAAAAAAGCCAGAAAATATGATTGTTAAATCATATGATACAAATATATTTGGTTCTGTAAGGGAACAGCAAACTATGTTCTGAAGTAGCTATGAAACTTTACATTACAACCAGCAAAGAACGAGGGTTGTTGGCTCATATCCTTGGTAGTAATTGTTTTGTCAGTGTTCTTGGGTATTGGCTATTGCAGTAGCCCTGTAGTAATACCTCATCATTATTTTATTGGTGAAATGTAATGTGACTCTTACTATCCATATATCTTCTTTGATGAGATGTCTGTTTAAATCTATATTTAAAACATTTTAGTCTTATTTTATGGGTATGATAGCTTTGCTTGCATGCATGTATGTTAATCACCTTGTACCTGGTGCCAACAGAGGTCAGAAGTGAATGTCAGATTTCCTGGAACTAGGGTGCACATGTTTGTGAGCCTCTGTGTGAGTTCTGGGAATCAAGCACAGTTCATCTGTAAAAGCGGCAAATTCTCTTAACCCAATGATTCTCAACATTCCTATTGCTGCAACCCCTTAATATAGCTCCTCATGTTGTGGTGGCCTCCAAACATGAAATTATTTCATTTGCTACATCATAACTGTAATTTCACTATGGTTATAATATTGCAAAGTAAATATTTGTGTTTTCCAATTGTCATAGGCACCCCTTGTGAAAAGGTCACTTGACCCCTAGGGATTGCGACCCATGGGTTGAGAACCACCACAACCAGTGTCCTATCTCTCTTGTCTCTTCTTTTTGCTTTTTAAAACATTATTTTCAGTTTTGAGATTATAATACAATTTCATAATTTTCTTATTTCATTTAATCATCCCCTGAGACTCTCCCATGTTCCCCTTCTTGCTCTCTTTCAAATTCATGGTCTTTTTTATTAATTGTTATCAAATGGATATATATATATATATATTATATATATATTCCTATATATAACCTGTAACCAGTGTTTTACTACTCTGTGTGTTCCTTTCTCTCTTCCACCCTTCTCCACTATTCCCTTACAACCCCCTAACATTAGATAGGCAGGAAAAAAAAGATAGAGGGGAAAATGGGCAATATTATTGTTAGACTACAATTATTAGACTACTTTCTACTGAGTAGGGGTGTCAGTTTCCATGGGGCAAGTTTGACCTTTGCCATTAGGATACCTAATTTCTTCTTTTCATTTCTTTGCACATGACTATTTGACAAACTGCAACCAACAGCATCCCACCACCAACCAGCCACTCAGTGGGGCTTTAGCATTTATATACCCTCTGAAAAGTTCCCAGAATTCCAAATGTCAAACAATTGCAGAAATTATCTGCAGCTGTCAAAACCACACCCCTGCCAGAACACAAGGCAAATCCCAGTCAGCTGCTGTGAAGCAGCCCAGCATGGCCAAACCTGGGACTAAAATGAAAACATATTCCCATAACCTTTGTGTGTGTGTGTGTGTGTGTGTGTGTGTGTGTGTGTGTGTGTTTTAAAGAAACCCAGGTTACAAAATTCTCACTACACTAACTTGCTCAGTCTGTATAATATTTATTGTATGCATATGTATTCCAAACTGACCATTTGGTGTTTTCGTCCCTGAGGAAGTCTATTTCATTCTGAGCGTTGCTTAGTTTTCTGTAGGGTTGAGGCCTTATGGTTTTTATTCCTTTCACTTTGGCCTATCTACTGTTGTTTTCTTTGTTCAACTCTTGTTTAGGCAGTCATTCGGGGTGTAACTTCTGACAGTCCTAAGAGACACAATCTCACAGCCAACTTCCTTATCCCCTGGTTCTGACAGTCTTTACTCCTCTTCTTTTTCATTGGTTATTCTCTTTAAGTGTGTTTGATCATGCATGGCCTTAGTGAAATAGACTAACGTTCAAACACCTACCCCACCAATAACAGAAAAAAATCAAAATGATACTGTACACAACCTGTAAATGTTATAAGTAACTGTAGACCAGGCTCAGCCTCTCGACAGAACACTAGCTTGCTGGGTCTGCTGACTGGTCCTGCCAGCCCAAGAAAGACCAGTTCTCCACCTCCAAGTTCACGCTTGAGTTCTCTAAGGCAATGGTTCTCAAACTATGGGTTGTGACCCATTTGGGGGAATTAAATAGCCTTTTAAATAGGGACTGCCTAAGAAAATCAGAAAAAACATAGATATTTACATGACAATTTATAACAGTAGAAAATTACAGTTATGAAGTACTAAGAAAAATAGTTTCATGGGTGGGAGTCAAAACATTAGGGATTGCATTGAAGTTACAGAGTTAGGACTGCTGAAACCACAGCTCTAAGATCTGATTGTTTTTTTTTTTTTTTTTTTTCAACAGCTTGAACTTCTGTGTGGAGCCATTTTGAGGTTCTGTGGATCTTTAGCAGGGAAGTTCCTTAGGACATGAAAGTACAGAAATTTGGCTTTTTAATTCACAATGAAACCTTAATCCAAATCATAATGATTTATTATGAATGGTGTTTTTTGGTTTTGTTTGAGGGCAGAAGGTATGTACATAGTAATGTCAAACTGATTTGCTACAAGGTCATAGAAATAAGCAAGAAACATGAGAAACTTACCAGAGCTGTAGCAGATTGGGACAAAAGTCAGCAGCTTGAATTCCTTCTGGATCACTTTAGGCAGAATCTGGCATTTATCTACTGGTCACCTGACTCTGTATTTTGGTCGAGGTTGTTCCATAACACTGTGTAAGTACAGCTAATCACCAACAGTCTTTTTTCTTTTTTTTTTTCAGTTTGACTTGTATTTTACAGCAAAAAGCCTGTTTTTCTACTATCTACCATTCTCTTCAAGGATTAAATACTTTAATATATGATAGTAAAGAATGTTACATACTAATAATGGTTATGTAACCGAACTTTTAAATTATTATTTAACTCTTATTTATTTATTACTAAATTCACTTATAACAAACACCAACAATTTCTTAACGATTAATCCTATAAATTCCTACAACCCCTTTAACCTATCCAATAAACCTATTGATAATTATAACAACTATTTTCATAACCTTTTAGAATGATACAGTCTCTGGGGCAGGTCCTCAGTCGTCAGGAACACAGTCTTTGTTGTAGATTCTTTAACGCACTTAGCAGTCCTTTTTCTGGATCTCTCAGATGCAGGTTCATCAGGGTGAGTTGGTTATTGCAGTCTCACCTTAAATAAGGCTTCATGCTTTCTTCTCTGTGGGAGATCCCAGCCCTCTGCAGGCCAACTTACTTCTTTTGAATCAGGAACTCAGCTGCTCTGCCTCAGTCCTTAAAGCCAGGCACAGTTTCCCCTAGGCCACTGATCGGACAGATCAAACCCCTCCAGGAAAAGCTGAGCCACAGGGTCCAGTCCTTGGCCTTTTGGTGTCTTGCTCAGGCTTTCTTTGCTCACCACCTACTTTCTGCTTCAGGGAGAGAGCTGGCCATCAATGGCCAGCCCTTTTTTTCAGCAGGACTCTTGGAGCTCTCTAGCATCAGGGGCCTCTTCTTCTTCTGGGCTCCATGCAGGGTCCTTAAATAGGAGGAACTCTGTTTCAGCTTAATTTGGGCTCCGCCCACTTAGCAACTGAAAACAATGTCAGGCCAGATACTTTGTTTCTTCAAGTCCATTAAGTCTTTCCTGTTTTCCTGACTTCAACCTTGTTTTTCAGTCTATTAAGTCTTTCCTGACTTCATGCTGATAATGCTGTTCATGCCCTGAATTAAGAGACAGTATCAGAAACCCCTATATATTTTCTAAATCTAATTTATCTAACCCCTACATGGTTATGTATGGCTATAAAAACCTCTTTAGTCTAGCCTTGTCTGGTACCCAGATACCTGGGTTTGTGTTCATAATACAGCCCAGTGTGTGTGTGGTTTTTTTTTTTCAAACAGGGACACAGAACAGCTAGCTTAGCCAAAGAGTTTCTGGAGCAAAATGTCCAAATATATTGGATTTCTGAATTCCCAATACAGAACACCAAATCAAGAGCATTCTCAAGAGAATAATGATCTGACAGCTTCCTCTTACCCACACAGAAAAAAAATCACATTGTCCAGGTGAGAAAGAAAAGTTACATAAATATTTCTATGGGGAAAATGAACAGGGACTAACAATTTAGCTGCAGTTCACTGTCCATGTGGGCAAAGAAAATATTGCTTTTTTCTCTTATGTATTATTGAATCAGGCAACTGGATCAAAAATAATATATATATATAATCATAAATATGTAATTTATGTTATAAAAACAAGATGCTATAAATAAATATATGTGGCAAATATATGATTTCACTCACATTTCTCTTTATTTATTATTAAATGACCTCCATAATGAATCTCATTTTATATCTACCACATAACATTGTATAAATAAAACACAAATTCTTGAATATAAGTATTTTGGCATTTTTCCCTCTGTGAACTACAGATTCGACATAGTATTTTGTATAAACAAATAGTTAAATAAATATGCAAATAGGAAAACAATGAATTAAAGGTGGGATAATTTTATGATACCTGATGATGGGGCTAAGAGTTTTGCCTTTTCACCACCCCCAGGAGAAATGCATTTTTAAAATTTCTTTAAGTTATATCTCAATCACAATCTCTTCCCTACTGCCCCCTCCAGTCCCAACCTTCCACCCTCTTCCCACTCAATCCCCCATTCTCTTCCCTTTTGTTTCAGTTTAAGGTATATCTTTTTTTCCCCCAACAGCTCCCCCTTTCAGTTCAACAAATAAATACAATAAATAATAATAATAAATACAATGCAAAACAACAGAAATAATTAGGCCACAATTATGAGAGTTTTATGGCTTAGCATACATTCCCAATGTCCAGTCCATAGGTATTTGGCACCTGACTTTAACATTCTACTATCGAACCATCTTCATGAGTTTAAAGTTCTATATCTAACTCAGCTTTCGTACTAACTTGCATCACAATTTTAAAAACATCTTCTTAGATCCAGAACACCCTCTCGATTCCTAAACAACTCAAAATGTAACTATGAGACTCTAGCTATCCAGTCTTCAACTACCTCAGAGACCTGAGAGGGATAAATATATCTGGATATACAGGAAGTGCAGGGCCCACAGATTCCAAAACTAAGAAATGACACATCAATGGCTGCCTGGACAGTTCCCATTTTCTCTCCATACATTACAGCATCAATCTTCAGTCGTTTGGCCCTGTTTCTGTGACAAACATTGATTGTGGAGCAGGAATTATGAAGGACTTGCCTACCCTGTCTTGGCAGAGCTAGGCTGTCAACTTACCTGCTTCCAAGTTTTGTCCTTTTTGGACGGCATTCTGTCTACAGTTGAAGCAAGGTGTTTTTCTTGCCAAGAGATAGGCTTGCCACTAATTCAACCATCTCCCACTGGAGATTCTTCCATGCTCATCTTCTACTTGGAATAGAATAGAGGGTGCTGTCAGGAGCTGACATGTCTCGATATCAAAATCTTAAGTTAAGAAAACATCTTTGAATGCCATATTCTGCAGATCTCTTGAGATTTTTGAAGACGCCCTATCTATCTCTTATATTTAGATAAGCAAATGTTGCTTATCTCTTAGCAACTTGATTTCTGATTAGCTTAGAAAATAACTATAATAGACTGTCATAGTACCTAACAAAATGACAAACTTGCATGACATTAAGTTTGCATTTCTTAATTATCCTAAACAGTTTATGACAATTGGTAGCAAAAGATTGAAACTTCATTATTTAATATTTTGTAATCCCTTATTCTTCCATCCCACTCCTCTGGAGTGGAGTATCCCTACATAAAAGTCCCTCGCCCCAGTTCAGAGATCATATGAGGGCCAAGAACCTCCTCATACACTGGGGGCCTACAAAGCAGTACCACCAGTGAAAAGGGTCTTATTGCCAGGGAGGGAAAAATAAAACACAAACAAACAAACAAACAAACAAACAAACAAACAAACAAAAAACAATAAAACGTCTATGTCCATGTTTCCTTTGGTGTGTTGGTTGTAGTATCAATATCCTGTACTATATAGCTAAAATCCTACTATAAGTGAATAGATGCCATGTGCATCCTTCTGAGTCTTGGTTAGCTCACTCAGGATGAGCTTCTCTAGTTCCATCCATTTGGCTGCAAATTGCATAATTTCATTGTTTCTGATAGCTGAGTAATATTCCATTGTGTATATGTACCACAGTTTTTTAACCATTCTTCGGTTGAGGGACATCTGGGTTGTTTCCAGTTTCTAGCTATTACAAATAAGGCTGCTATGAACATAGATGAGGAAACTTCCTTATGATTCCATGAGGAGACCATTTGAATGTATACCCAGAAGTGGTATGGCAGGGTCCTGAGGTAAAACTATTCCAAGTTTTCTAAGATATCGCCATACTGACCTCCATAGTGGTTGCACAAACCTGCACTCCCACCAGCAATGGAGGAGGGTTCCCCTTTCTCCAGACCCTCACCAGCATGTGCTGTCATTTGAGCTTTTGATCTTAGCCATTCTGACATGTGTGAGATAGAATCTCAGAGTCATCTTGAGTTGCATTTCTCTGATGATTAAGGATGTTGAGCATTTCATCTAGTGTCAGCCATTAGGGATTCCTCCTTTGTGAATTTTCTACTTAGCTCTGTCCCCCATTTTTTGATTGGATTATTTGATTTCTTGGCATTTAATTTCTTGAGTACTTTGTAGATTTTGGATATTATCCCTCTGTCAGATGAGGGGTTGGTGAAGATTTTCTCCCAGTCTGTAGGCTGCCGTTTTGTTCGAATGACAGTGTCTTTTACCTTACTGAAGCTTTTCAGTTTCACAAGGTCCCATTTATTGATTGTTGGTCTCAGGTCCTGAGCTGTTGGTGTTCTGTTCAGAAAGTTGTCACCTGTGCCAATGAGTTCAAGGTTTTTTCCCACTTTTTCTTCCAGTAGATTTAGTGTGTCAGGCCTTATGTTAAGGTCTTTGATACTTGGATTTAAGTTTTGTACAAGGTGATAATTATGGGTCTAATTTAATTTTTTTACAAGAGGACATCCTGTTGGACCAGCACCATTTGTTGAAGATGCTGCCCTTTTTCCATTGTGCAGTTTTGGCTTCTTTGTCAAAAATTAGGTGGCCATAGGTGTGTGGGTCCATTTCTGGGGCTTCAATTCAATTCCATTGATCTACTGGTCTGTTTCTATACCACTACAATGCTGTTTTTACTACTATTGCTCTGTAGTACAGTTTGAAATCTAGGATGGTGATACCTCCAGACTTTTTTTTTTTTTTTTTTTGTACAGGGCTATTCTGTTTTTTTTTTTTTTGTTCCATATGAAATTGAGAGTAGCTCTTTCCAGGTCTATAAAGAATTGTGTTAGTATATTGATAGGAATTGCATTGAATTTGGTAGGATAGCTATTTTTATTATGTTGATCGTACCTATCCATGAGCATGGGAGATCTTTCAATCTTCTCAAGGCCTCTTCCATTTCTTTCTTCAAGGGCTTGAAGTTCTTGTTATACAGGTACTTTACTTGCTTGTTTAGAGTTACCCCCATAGATTGTGGCTATTGTGAAGGTGGTGTTTCCCTTATTTCTTTCTCAGCCCATTTGTTTGTTGTATATAGAAGGTCTTCTGATTTTCTAGAATTAATTTTGTATCCAGCCACTTTGCTGAAGGTGTTTATTAGCTGTAAGAGTTCTCTGGTGGAATTTTTGGGGTCACTTAGGTACACTATCATATCGTCTGAAAATAGGGATAATTTGACTTCTTTTTTTCCCAATTTGTATCCCATTGATCTCCTTTAGTTTTCTTATTGCTCTAGCAAGAACTTCAAGCACTATATTGAAGAGATTTGGTGAACATGGGCATCCTTGTCTTGTCCCTGAGTTTAGAGGAAATGCTTCAAGTTTCTTTCCAATTAATTTAATGTTGGCCACTGGCTTGCTGTATATTACCTTTATTATTTCTAGGTACGGTCTGTGTATGCCCGTTCTCTCCAGAACTTTTAGCATGAAGCGGTGTTGGATTTTGTCAAATACTTTTTCTGTATCTAGCGAGATTATCATATGGTTTTTTTCTTTCATCTTACTTATATGGTGAATTGCATTGACAGACTTTCATATGTTGAACCATCCCTGCATTCCTGGGATGAAGCCTACTTGACCATGGTGTATGATACTTTTGATGTGTTCTTGGATTCGGTTTGCTAGTATTTTATTAAGTATTTTTGCATCTATGTTCATGAGGGAGATTGGTCTGAAGTTCTCTTCTTTTGTTGGGTCTTTGTGTGGTTTAGGAATCAGGGTGACTGTGGCCTCATAGAATGAGTTTGGCAATATTCTTTCTGATTCTATTTGGTGAAAGAGTTTGAAGAGTATTTGTGTTAGCTCCACTTTGAAGGTCCAGTAGAATTTTCTACTAAAGTATTCTGGCCCTGGGCTTTTTTTGGTTGGGAGATTTTTAATGAATGTTTCTATTTCCTTAGGGGTTATAGGGTTGTTTAATCTGTTAATCTGATCTTGATTTAGCTTCAGTAGATGGAATCTATCAAGAAAATTGTCCACTTCACTTAAGTTTTCAAATTTAGTGGAGTATAGATTTTTAAAGTAGGACTCAAATATAATCTGGATTTCCTCAAAGTCTGTTGTTATTTCTCCCTTTTCATTTCTGATTTTGTTGATTATTCCCTCTGCCTTTTAGTTAATTTGGCTAAGTGTCTATCTATTTTGTTGATTTCCTCAAAGAACAAACTCTTGGTTTCATTGATTCTTTGTATAGTTCTTTTTGTTTCTAAGTTGTTGATTTTAGCCCTAAGTTTGGTGATTTCCTGACTTCTGTTCCTCTTGGGAGTGTTTGCTTCTTTTTTTTTCCAATTCACCCAGTTTAGCTTGTAATTCTCTAATATGAGCTGTCACAATTTTCTTTTTGAAATTGCTTAGTGCTATGAACTTTCCTTTTAGCACAGCTTTCATTGTGTCCCGTAGATTTGGGTATGTTGTGCCTTCATTGTCGTTGGATTTTATGAAGTCTTTGATTTCCTTCTTTATTTCTTCCCTGACCCAGTAGTCATACAGTAAAGAGTTGTTCAATTTCCATGTGTGTGTAGCCTTTCTGTTGATTCTTTTGCTATTGAAGTCCAGCTTTATTCCATGATGGTCTGATAAGATACAAGGGGTTATGTCAATTTTCTTGTATCTGTTGAGGCTATCTTTGTGTCCAAGTATATGGTCGATTTTGAAGAAGGTTCCATGAGGAGCTGAGAAGAAGGTGTATTCTTTTGTGTTTGGGTGAAACGTTCTGTAGATATCTGTTAGGTCCATTTGGTTCATGATCTCTGTTAGACTCATTATTTCTCTGTTTGGCTTCTCTCTTGATGATCTGTCCTTTGTTGTGAGTGGGGTGTTGAAGTCTCCCACTACTAATGTGTTGGGATCAATGTGCGATTTAAGTTTTAGAAGCGTCTCTTTTACAAATGTAGGTGCTTTTGTATTTGGGACAAAGATGTTCAATATTAAGATGTCTTCTTGATGAATATTTCCTTTAACGAGTATGTAATGCCCTTCTCTGTCTTTTTTTGTTAACTTCATTTGGAAGTCTATTTTGTTTGATATTAGGATGGCTACTCCAGCTTGCTTCCTGGGTCCATTTGCTTGCAAAACCTTTTCCCAGCCCTTTACTGTGAGATAGTGGCTATCTTTGATAGTGAGATGTGTTTCTTGTATGCAGCAAAAAGATGGGTCTTGTTTACGGATCCAGTCTGTAAGTCTGTGTCTTTTTATTGGTGAGTTGAGTCCATTGATGTTGATGGATATTAGTGACCAGGGGTTGTTATTTCCCATTATTTTGGTATAGGTGGTTGTCCTGTGCTTTTTTGATTTAGTTGCCATAAAGTTTTCTGTTTCCTCTGTTTCTTGGGTGTAGTTATCTTCTCTGGGTTGAAATTTTCCATCTAGGATATTCTGTAGGGCTGGGTTTGTGGGGAGATATTGTTTAAATTTGTTTTGTCATGGAATGTCTTGTTTTCTCCATCTATGTTGATAGAGAGTTTTGCTGGGTATAGTAGTCTGGCTGGGCACCTATGTTCTCTCAGGGCTTGTAGGACATCTGTCCAGGCCCTACTAGCTTTTAAATTTTTTGAGGAGAAGTCAGGTGTAATTCTGATGGGTCTGCCATTGTATGTGACTGGACCTTTTTCTCTTACAGCTTTTAATATTCTTTCTTTGTTCTTTACATTTGGAGTTTCAATTTATTATGTGGCGAGAGGAGTTTCTTTTCTGATCTAATCTGTTTGGTGTTCTGGAAGCCTCTTGGATTTTTATTGGCATCTCTTTCTTTAGGTTTGGGAAGTTTTCTTCTATGATTTTGTTGAAGATATTTCCTGGACCTTAGAGTCGGGAGTCTTCTCTTTCCTCTATGCCTATACTTCTTAGGTTCTGTCTTTTCATTGAGGCCTTGATTTCTTGGATGTTGTGGGTGAGAGATTTTTTAGCTTTCATTTTCTTTGAATGTTGTACTAATTTCTTCCATCAAATCTTCCATGCCTGAGATCCTGTCTTCCATCTCTTGTATCCTATTTTTGGTACTTATATCCATAGTTCCTGTTCTCTTCCCTTGGTTCTCCATTTCCACTTTTAACTCTGACTGTGTTTTCTTTATTGTTTCCATTTCCATTTTCATGTGTTGAATGGTTTTATTCATTTTGTACATTTCCTGCTCCAATTTGCTTGTCTTTGCCTGGAAGTCTTCCATTGCCCTGTCTTTTTCCTGTTCAGGTTGAGTCATCTTGTTTTGGAGCTCTCTAAAGGAATTATCCATTGCTTTTGCTTGTGAAATTGTGGCTTCTTTGAATTCCTTCATAGATTCAAGCTCTTCTTGAGGGTACTCTATCACTTTCCATAATGTAGAATTGTCATCGTTTTCTTGTGTTTCAGCTGTGGTGAGGTGGGCAGGATTGGATGAACTAGCACAGTTATGTTTTGTTGGATTCATGCCTCCCTGCTTTCTGTTTTTTCTGGGACTTTTGGCCATTCAGATGTTCTTAGCTGTCTGCTCCTGTTGTCTTCTGGGCTTGGATCCAAAGGGGGTGCTTTGGTGTAGCAGTCGAATTGCCTCACTTCACCCCAGTAAGATGAGTCATTCAGCACTGCTTCCCAGGTGGAAACCTCACTGATCCAGGTGGTGGAGTTATATATACTTAAGCTCTGGTTCCCTGCCAGAAGGGCCTGTACTAGCAAAAAGTCTGATAATAGTACTAAAGACCTCACAGTTTGCCCAGGGTTGTACCCTGTGGTGGGTAAATCTGCCTTCACCCCCTGTAGCCTTTCCACTCTCACAGCCCCGCCTATGTGTGTATGGAGCTGGCTTTGGATACTGGCAAATGGCGTCACTGTCGTTCAAGGTCCTGTACACCACAGTGGAACGTAATCTGCAACCGGAAGGGTATCCTGTAGCTCAATTCAGTTGCAGGATTTTTTTTTCCCCAATGACTGTAAATTCAATAGGGGTGCCTTCCAGCACCCCTCTGGGGGTGCACAGATATGTCTGGGCTTTCCAAATGCAGCTGTGGACAACTGGCTACTGGGCTGATGCCTGTGGAGCCCTCAGTCCCAGCGTGCCTGCTGAGTCGTGAGCTGCTAAGAGTGTGTGGCACTCCCACGGGTGGGTCCGCAACCTTTTGCTAAATAGCTGGAACATCTGTGTGGGATCCGGGGGGCCCAGGAGGCTGGTGAGTAACCCTATGTGGGGTCCGAATCTGCCCGCTGGGTATTAGAGTGGATCTTACCCGGCGCCTCTCCTGGTAGGGGTTCCTGATTCCTGGATTCAGCAGCTTCTGTGCATGTCCGAGAGTGGGAGGGAGAGTCCTGCCCAGGGACTTTTATTGGTCTCTGGGTAGCTGAGTGAAACCCAGGTGAGTCCAGTCACTCAGATTTTTTTGTACAGCGTCTACAACTTTAGTGGCTTTGTGACTGTTTTCCCCAAGATAAAATGTGTCCGCGCAGGCCGCCGCCATCTTGGATCCCCCCCCCTCTTTTTTTTTTTTTTTAATCTAATTCTGTGAACTTGGGTAATTTTCCAGGCATCTCAATGTGGTAGTTTCTGAACATGTAATATGTGGTAGATTATAATGATTATATAAATCAAAAAAGAAATCCTTCCAAAATGTTTGGAAGCTTGATGTATAGTAATTGACCAATGAGTATTATTAACTAATATCACTCCTTTAGACAAAATTAAGAATCACATTACAAACTGTATTCTTATATGCTATTGCTTCCCATAAATAAAAGGAAATAAGAGAGAACAGATGAAAGATTGCAGTTAAGACAGTTGACCATACACTTTAGCTGTGATACTTTAGGGAACCAGAAGTTCTCTCAGTATTTTCTATTTTCATATTATGATGAGTTCACATGTTTGTCATGATAGTTAATAATATAATATCTGAGATGAACCTAAGGTTGTGTAGATATACTATTTGAAATCAGAAACCTCTCCGTTGCTGACTCAGTGGTGAGTAAGCATAGCATTGCAGGTCAGAAATTATGTATCAGTCACTGAAGAGAAATTTAGAAAAAATTAGATTTGATAACTAAAAATAATAGGAAAATCACATCAATGTTCTCCTATGTAGTGCTCTAGTACAGTACAATCCCACAATGATTAAAACTTTCCATTTTCACATGTCAAAAATATCATTGGTAGTTATTCTGGGGGCTTGATGCTTTTGGAAAAGTCTATGAAAGAAAGAAGGTCAGTTTGATTCCATGTGGCGAGCCATTAGGTCAGAGAGATGGTATCTATTAAGTTTCCTTTATCTTCCCCAGAGTCTTTCTTAGTGAGGAAAACAGCAGGAAACAAAGAATCAGTGGGTATGATTTGTGTTTTATTGCCGTGAGTAGCAGAGCTGGCAGACTGCACAATATGCCCAATGTACTAAACAGTAAAAGCAAGCAAAACCACTTAGTGCTTCAAGCTCAGTCTAGTTTTCCTCTCATAAAATACTTCTAAAGTTAATGTGTAAGTCAGTTTCCTAGATAAAAATAGACTGATTGAGAATATGTACATGGGGCACTGAGCTTCATTTCCTTCATGTAATAAATGGAAAACAGAGAGAGATATGACCTAACACTCTCTAAATAATCTGATCATTGCAGAAAATTGATACATCTCTCTCTTTTCTATATAGGTATATTTGTGTCATATTAGAATTTGATGTGAGCAACCATAAGCAATATTTTAACTGAGTATTTTACATTTCATAACTATGTCATCTTGACTCAGAATTAGGAACACATTTAGCAGAAAAATCACTCAAATTTCAGCAGTGTCTTAGCAAGTAATTCAGATAAAATCTGATTAGTGAAAGTATTAATTTCAACTTGATTATTCCTTATTACATTTCAGTAGTGATTTATATTAATTAAAATGCTAATTCCTTAATTTCCCCATATTAGCAAGACTAAAATATTTAAAAAAAAATTTCCTTGTGTGTTCATTAAGTAATGGAATGTGTGATTAGACAAAATCTCTGTTCCCATGAGCGTCCTAGTGGCCTTTTCTTTTACTTGAGACTGCTGGAGCTGCCTAGCCATTTATAATATATCAGTATGAATTCTCTAGTATGGGCATGAAGGCTGAGCCCCCCTAATCTGTACCTGAATACTCTTACAGCTTCTCCCCCATCACTCTGCTCAGTACTTCATTCCTCATTTGGGCTAATTGTATAAAAAGTATATTCGTAAACATATTTGGTAAGTTGCTGCATGTTAAAATAGCAAATATTTTAAACAAATTAGTAATGTGTACAGCGATTTAAATAGGAGTTTGTTTCAGCTGCAATAAATTTGAAATTCTCTGTAATCCAACATTAAATCTTCATAATGTGAAATTGTTGTAAGCCAATCAAGGGACATTTAGTGGTGTGCAATTAGTTTAGGATTAAATTGGATATCTATAGATGCCCGTGCAGTCTAAGTTTTTAAGAATTTATATAAACCTGGTGTGGTGGCACAAGCTTTTAATAATAGCACCTAGGAAGCACAGGCACTCAGATCTCTATGAATTTGAAGCAAGCCTGGTCTATATAGCAAGCGCTCGCCCGGTGAGGTATACAATGATGTATATAGTCAGACATTGTCTCAAAAGCACAAAAGAAAAAATTTTATATGAATTAAGAAATGAAGCTTCTAAATGTAGTAAAGAACTTGCCTACTTGCCTGAAGTTCTAGAGTCTTCTTCGGAGGCCTCTGCAAAAAATTTTCAAAAATAGTTCTTGAGTCATATTAGCATTTCACATTCTATCTCATGAGAAATATACTGAACCTAAGTCTAGTGTTAAGAACACATACTATTGTGGGATGCTTGAACAGTTAAATAATTTAAATATATAGAACCAGCAGGATTGACTTATTGACTTAAATCTTCTTGAAACTACCTAGGATGTAAGAGCCATAAAAGGGCACCAGAGAGCTAGAGGAAATGTAAGTCTCAAGCGTTCATTCTGCCACTGCAGTGAACAATTCCAGAGAGTCAAAGGGATGACACTGGACAGTGAACCTCACAGTAGCTAAGAACTAATACTGTCCTCTAGTTACTTTGTGACTGCAAGCACAGAGAGCAATGAAAGGAGATTTTTTATTCAAATGTTAATTACTTTTTATTTTACAGCCTGATCACAGCTTCCCCTCCCTTCTCTTCTCCCAGTGACTGCCTCTCAACCCCTCTTCCCCTCTTCCACCCCTCTGCCCCTTCTCATTAGAAAAGGTAATGAATATCAACCACCCTTGGCATATCAAGTTACAATAAGACTAGATACATCTTCTTCTATTGAGGCTCCACAGGGTCACCTAGTTAGGGGAAAGGGATCCAAGGCCAGGCAATGTAGTCAGAGATGGCTTCTGCTCCCCATGCAGACCCAGGTGCACAACTGTTACATATGTGTTGAGAGCCTAAGTCCATCCCATGCATGGTTGGCTGTTCAGACTCTATAAGCCTCTATGAGCCCAGATTTTTCCCTCTTCCACAAGATTCCCTAAGCACCCCATAATGTTTGTTTGTGGGTCTCTGATCAATTTTGATCAGTTGCTGGGAGAAGCCTCTCTGATGACAGAGATGCTAGGTTACTGTCTATAAGTATAGCAGAATATACTATTAATTATGATTAATTTTAAATACTATTAATTTATTAATTTACTATTAATACACTATCAATAGTGTGAGGGGTAGGCTCCCTCTAATGCATGGTCTCAAGCTGCTCCAGTCATTGGTTGGCCCTTCTTCAAATTCTGCTCCATCTTTTATGCCCGAACATTTTGTAAATGTAAGATCTTGTGGCTTGGTTGGTGTCTGAATCCCTTCATTGGAAATGTTGTCTGGTTATAGGAGAGTATAGCCGAGTATCATTCAATCATGTAAGTGTACCACATTTTCTTTATCCCTTCTTTTGATGAAGGATATCTACATTCAGGCTCCATATCCCCCATTACTAAGAGTCTTAGCAAGGTCACCCTCATAAACGCCTGGGAGTTTCCATTGTCCTATATTTCTAGCTCCTCCCAGAGATGCCACTCCCCAATCCAGTTGTCTCTCCCAGTACTCTATCCTCAGTATTCACCCCACCTCCCTGTGTTCCCCTCCCTACCCTCTAACCCAACTTGTCCCCTGTCTTGATCCATCCCTAATGTCTAATCTATTTCCCCTTCTCAGTAAGATTCAAGCATGTCTCCTTGGGCTCTCCTTGCTTCATAGCTTTCTATGGGTCTGTGGATTGTATCATGGTTGTCCTTGACTTTATGGCTAATAACCATTTGCAAGTGAGTACATTCCATGTGTCTCTTTCTGTGTCTAGGTTACCTCACTCGGGATGATCTTTTCTAGTTCCATCCATTTGCCTGCAAATTTGATGATGTTATTGTTTTTAATAACTGAGTATTATTCAATCATGTAAATGTACCACATTTTCTTTATCCCTTCTTTTGATGAATGATATCTACATTATTTTCAGTTTCTGGCTACTATGAAAAAAGCTACTATTAACATAATTGAGTGAGTATCCTTGTGATATGGTGGGGCATCTTTTGGGTATATGCCCAAGAGTTGTATAGTTGGGTCTTGAGGTAGAATTATTTCCAATTTTCCGAGAAACTGCCAAATTGACTTCCAAAGTGGTTGTACATGATAGCACTTCTAGCAGCAATGAATGGAGGCATGTTCCCCTTGCTCCACAACCTTGCCAGCATGTTCTGTCACTTGTTTTGATCTTAGGTATTTGACAGGTGTAAAATGAAATCTCAGAGTTGTTTTGATTTGCATTTCCTGATGACTAAGGATGTTGAACATTTCTGTAAGTGCTTCTTGGCCATTAGAGATTCCTCTGCTGAGATTTCTCTGTTTAGATCTGTACCCCATTTTTAATTGGATTATTTGGTTTGTTGGTGTTTAATTTCTTGAGTTCTTTATATATTTTGGATATTAGTTCTCTGTCAGATCTAAGGTTGGTGAAGATATTTTCCCAATCTGTAGGTTGCCATTTTGTCCTATTGATGGTATCATTTGCCTTACAGAAGCTTTTCAGTTTCATGAAGTCCCATTTATTAATTGTTGGTCTTAGAACTTGGACTATTGGTGTTTTTTTTGGGGAAGTTACCCATTATGCCAATGATTCAAGGCTATTCCCCACTTCCTCTACTACTAGATTTAGTGTATCTGGTTGTATGTTGATGTCTTGGATCAACTTAGATTTGAGTTTTGTGCGGGGTAATAGGTATGGATCTATTTGCCTTTTTCTACTTGCCAACATCAGTTAGACCAGCACCTTTGTTGAAGATGCTTTCTTTTTTTCCTTGTATAGTTTAGGTTTCTTTGTCAAAAATCAGATGTCCATAAGTGTGTGGAATTACTTTTGGTTCTTTGATTCAATTCCATTGATCAACTTGTCTGTATTTATACCAGTAGGTTTTATTACTATTGCTTTGTAGTACAGCTTGAAATCAAGGATGGTGATACCTCTAGAAGTTTTTTTATTGTATAGGATTGTTTTAGCACTTCTGGGTTTGTTTGTTTTATTTTGCTTTTCCTTATGAAGTTGAGTATTATTCTTTTAAGGTCCGTAAAGAATTGTATTAGAATTTTGATGGGAATTACATTGATTTGATAGATTGTTTTTTGTAGGATGGCCATCTTTACTATGTTATTGACATCTGTACATGAGCATGGGGGATTTTTCCATCTTTTGATATCTTCTTCAATTTCTTCCCTTCAAAAATTTGATGTTGTTGGCATACAGGTCTTTCACTTTCTTGGTTAGAGTTATACCAAGATATTTTATATTATTTGTAGCTATTGTGAAGAGTGCTGTTTCCATAACATCTTTCTTAGTCCATTTATTATTTGCATATTTTGATTTTTTTGAGTTAATTTTATATCCAGACACTTTGATGAAGGTGTTTTCTAGCTGTAGGAGTTCCTTGGTAGAATTTTTGGGGTAACATATGTGTACTGTCTTATCATCTGCGAAAGTGATACTTTGACTTCTTTTCCAATTTGTATTTCCTTGATCTCCTTTAGTTGTTTTATTACTCTAACTAAAATCAAGTACTATATTGAATACATATGGTGATAGTGGACAACCTTGTCTTATCCTTGATTTTAGTTGACTTTCTATAATGGTCTTTCATTTTGTTTGATGTTGGCTATTGGCTTGCTATATATTATCTTTTGTATTTTGGTATACACCTTGTATCCCTGATCACTTCAAGACTTTTATCATGAACAGGGGTTAGATTTTGGTCAAAGGATTTTTTGCCATCAAATGAGATGATCATGTGGGTTTTTTTCTTTCAGTTTGTTTATATTGTGAATTACATTGATAGATTTTTGTATGTTGGAACATCTTTGCCTCTCTGGGATAAAACCAACTTGATCATGGTGGATGATGTTTTTGATGGGTTATAGGATGTGGTTTGTGACTATTTTATTATGCATTTTTGCATCAAAGTTCATAAGAGAGATTGGTCTGAAATTCTCTTTGATGGTTGAGTCTTTGTGTGGTTTAGGTATTAGAGTAAGTGTATCCTCATAAAATGAATTTTACAGTGTTTCTTCTCTTTCTATTTTGTGGAATAATTTGAGGAATGTTGGTATTAGCTATTCATTGAAGGTCTGGTTGAGTTCTGCACTAAAACCATCTGGCCTTGGACTATTTTGGTTGGGAGATTTAAAATGACTGCTTCTGTTTTCTTAGGAGTTATAGGTCATTTAGATTGCTTACCTGATTTTGCTTTAACTTTGGTATATGGTATCTATCAAGAGAATCTTCCATTTAACTTAGATTTTCCTATTCTGTATAGTACAGGTGTTTGAAGTAAGACCCAATGATTTTTTTTTAATTTCTTCAGTGTCTGTTGTTATGTTCACTTTTTCATTTCTGATGTTGTTTATTTGGATATTCTCTCTCTCTCTCTGCCTTTTAGTTAGTTTGAATAAGGGTTTCTCTGTTTTTTCAATTTTCTCAAGGAACCAACTCTTTGTTTTATTGATTCTTTCTATTGTTCTCTTTGATTCTACTTTATTGATTTCTGTCCCAAGTAGATTATTTCCTGGCATCTACTTCTTTTCTGTGTGTTTGGTTCTTGTTGTTCTAGAGCTTTCAGTTATGCTGTCAAGTTGCTTATGAGATCTCATTAATTTCTTTCTGAAGGCACTTAGTATTATGGACTTTCCTCTTAACACTGCTTACACTGTGTCCCATAAGTTTGGGTATATTTTGCTTTCATTTTCATTGAATTCTAGACTATCTTTAATTTCTTTCCTTATTTCTTTCTTGACCCAGTGGTCATTGAGTAGA
Source organism: Lophiomys imhausi (assembly GCA_907164525.1). Lineage (NCBI taxonomy): Eukaryota > Metazoa > Chordata > Mammalia > Rodentia > Muridae > Lophiomys > Lophiomys imhausi. Next base: position 4,110,803 of record CAJQZJ010032097.1, read on the forward strand.
GAGTTGTTCCATGAGTTTGTAGCTTTCTGTTGTTTCTGTCGTTGAAGTCTAGCTTTAATCCATGGTGGTCTGATAAGATGCAGGGGGTTATTTTAAATTTCTTACACCTGTTAAGACTTGAAGAATATTTTGGATATATGCCCAGGAGTGGAATGGCTGGGTCTTAAGGTAGAGCTATTTCAAGTTTTTAAAGATATTGTCAGACTGATTTCCAAAGTGGTTGTACAAGTTTGGACTCCCACCAGCAATGGAGGAGTGTTTTCCTTTCTCGACAACCTCGTCAACAAGTGCTGTCTTTTGAGATTTTGATATTAGCCATTCTAACAGGTGTGAGATGGAATCTCAGAGTCATCTTGAGTTGTGTTTCTTTGATGACTAAGGATGTTGACTATTTCTTCATGTGTCTCTCAGCCATTAGTTTCCTCTTTTGTGAATTCTTGGTTTAGCTATGTACTCCATTTTTTGATTGGATTATTTAGTTTCTTGGTGTTTACTTTCTTGAGTTCTTTGTAAGTTTTGGATATTAGCCCTCTGTCAGATGTGGGGTGAAGATCTTTTCCCAAACTGTAGGCTGCTGTTTTGTTCTAATGATAGTGTCCTTTGCCTTATAGAAGCTTTTCAGTTTCATAAGTTTGTTGCTTGTTGACCTTAGAGCCTTAGCTACTGGTGTTCTATATCCAAAAGATTCTCACCAGTCCAGAACAATATTGGCTCAACAATGTTTGTAGCAGCTTTATTTGTAATAGCTAGAAACTGTAGACAATGCAGATGCCCTTCAACTGAAGGATGGAAAAAAAAAAAAAGAAACTGTGGTACATTTACATAATGGAATACTATTCAGCATCAGAAATAAGAAAATCATGCAATTTGCATCCAAATATATGGAACTAGAAAAGCTCATCCTGAGTGAGCTTACCCAGACTCAGAAAGATAGACATGGCATGTATTCACTTATAACTGGATGTTAGCCATGTAGTACAGGATAAATATCCTACAACACACAGACACAAAGGAACAGGAATCTAACATAACTAACCTATAAGAAACTCTACCCAGCAACAGATCAAAACAGATGCTGAAATACACAGTCAAACATTAGGTGGAGCTCTGGGAGCCCCATATAAGAGTGGGAGGAAGAATAGAGAGACCCAAAGGGATCAAGATTAACACATGAAGATCAACAGAACCAACTAACCTAGGACCCTAGAGGCTTAGAGTAAGTGAAACGCTAACTAAAATAAAAAGAAAAAAAGCTTAGGCTTGACCTAGACTCCCCCCCCCCATACAAATATAGAGGATAGGCAACTTGGTCCTCATATAGATTCCTTAACAAGTAGGGATGGAACAGTCTCAGTCATGGACTTTGTTACCTGTTAGTGGGATACTTTACCCTAGCAGAGGTGCCAAATTGGGCCCCAGAGCAAGAGGAAGCTTTTAGCCCTCATGTGACTGATGAACTGAGGGGGGTATATGTGGGGCTTATATGTTGGGGCCCCCACACTGGTGCAATAAGTGGGAGAGGGGGGAGGGGGTTGTGATTGAGATGTAACTTGAAATAATAAATAAAATTATAAAAAGAAAACAAACAAACAAACTTGCTTTGTGACCAAGGATGTGATCAATTTTGGAGAAGGTTCCATGAGGTGTTGAGAAGAAGGTATATTCATTTTGTGTTTGAGTAAATTTTTTGTAGATATCTGTTAGGTCCATTTGGGTCATAACATCTGTTAGTTTTATTGTTTCTCTGTTTAGTTTCTGTCTAAATGACCTGTCCATTGGTGAGAGTGGAGTGTTGAAGTCTTCCATTATCAATATGTGGTGTTTTATGTATGATTTAAGCTTTAGTAATGTTTCTTTTACAAATGTTGATACCTCTGCATTTGGGGCATAAAAATATGAGATGTCATCTTGGTGGATTTTTCCTTTGATGAGTAAGAGGTGTCCTCCCATCTCTTTTGACTTATTTTGGTTGGAAGTCTATTTTGTTAGATATTAGAATGGTTATTCCAGCTTGC
>CAJQZJ010032097.1:4172541-4196991 GCA_907164525.1 Lophiomys imhausi
ATAGTAGAATGTTAAAGTCAGGGGCCAAATATGTATAAACTGGACATAGGGAAGGTATACTGGGCCATTTAACTCTCATAAATGTGGCATACTTATATCTGTTGTTTTGTATAATACTTACTGTTATAAGAGAAGGAACCATCTGTTGGACTGAAAGGGGAAACTTCTGGGGGGAAGAGGGTGGAAGGGCAGGATAGGAAGGGGGAATAGGGAGGGGTTTGTGACTGAGATGTAACTTGAAGAAAAAAAAAAAATAAAGTATTTAAAAAAAAACTTTCTTCAGATCCTTTAACTCCTTTCAACTTTGTTGACTACACACACTTCTCTCTCTTAGGCTGGTTCCACTTCCTGTTAGCAGCTTTCCTAGACAGGTATCTCGTGACTCTGCCATCTCCAACATTTGGGTATTTCCAAGGCAATCCGTGCTTCATCATCACAGCTTCAGACAATGACCTATCTAGGCTTCCACACAGGGACACCCATGCCGCACAGCTGGCCTCACTGGCTTTCCTTAGTCACAAAGGGAGATTACACAATCCCTTTATTCTCTCCTTGACTCTAAAGCCAGGAACAGCCCAATTCTGCTGCTTTCTGGGGCTGGAACATGGCCCCCTCATTCAATTACATCTTCACTAGCTTTCTAGTTTTAATGGTTTCTTTCTTTCACTGCCTAAGCTTAGATGTCCTGGAACTCACTCTGTAGACCAGGCTTGCCTCAAACTCAGAGGTCTACTAACCTCTGCCTTCTGAGTGCTGGGATTAAAGGTATGCACCCCACACCTGGCCTTAAACTTTTCTTTAATTTCTTTTCACTTTTCTTTAATTCCTTTTCACAAGATGGAAGTTTAGCTGGGTGGGGTCTTACCCTGAGGTCACCACTCCTTTTATTCCATTTAATATCTTTAATCTGTTTATCTCCTTAAGCACAGGTCGGTTTAGTTCCATTCCACTTCCTGATGCCCCTTTTTTTCTCTTAAATTATACATTTTGCATTTTTTTCTTGCTCATCTGTTCCTTTTTATTATAAATCTTCATAAGAATGAACACTAATAACCATATAACAGAGTCAAAATTTGGCTGTCTTAAGATTTCCTCTGCCAATGGAATTAATCCAAAACCCTTCAGTTTAACCCCAGGCTAGCTTGTCAGACAAGGGCAAAAAGCAGCTATGTTCTTCATCACAATATCACAAGAACTATCTCTAGGCCACATATTTATATTCTCCTCTGACACTTCTTGAGCCAGGCCTCACAGTTCAAATCACTCTCAACACTACTGTCTTCCATGCTCTCCCTAGTATGGCCTATTAAACCCCACTTAAAGTGTTCTCTTGGTTTTCTATTCCAAATTCCCAAAGTCCACAATTCTCCAAATAAAAAAGCATGGTCAGGCCTATCACAGAAATTCTCCTCTTATGTCCATCTCCTTCTGATGTCTACAGATCAAGATGTCAAACTCCCAGCTCCTTCTCCAGTACCATGTACTACTCCTACAGGCTGCCATGCTTCTTACCATGATGACAATAGACTAAATGCCTGAAACAGTAAGCCAGTCCTAATTAAATGTTTTTCTTTTAAGAGTTGCTGTGGTCATGCTGATCACATAGAAATCCTAACTAAGATACAAAGAAAGATAAAATCATTTTAATAATTAAAAATGGAGTAATACTGAACTTGAAGGCATGCCCAAATTTTTGATATTGGGAAAAGGCTTTATCAATGACAGAGTTCACTTCAGAGAACTGAGTGATTTACAACCAAACAGAAACAATCATAATATTTCAAGTAAGTTTTGTGGGGCAGAATTTGTTGCTGTTGTTCAGCTACATACAACCACATGTGGTCCACTACAGGTTGGACACTCTTGGAAACATTCCTGATTTTTTAAAAAAAATTATAATGAAGCTTTTAAAAAAGGAGTAATATATCAACATACATTCCATATTGCCTTTAAAGATTTTCAAAAGAAACCAAACATGCAATCATCATTGTATGTTTCATTATCTGAATAATTTTCAGTTCTATTAAGTAAAAGTATGTGCATATGTACATATTCACATAACGATGAGCTTATATTCACTAAAATATTTAAAATATTTAAAAATATTTCTACACACATATGGCTCTACTTAATAACTTGAAAATTTACATTTAAAAGTGATTAAGATGGTAAGGTTTGAATGTCTACTTGAGAGTAAGTTAGAAGGCTGACATGAAAAGAAAGCCACACATAAGAATTTAAACATTTTCAAACATATATGAAACTATGAATAAATGTCAGCAGATTGGGGCATAGAGATATGCACAGAGCATCTTTATCTACAAAACAATGAGGAAAATAATGAAGAGAATAACCCACACAAAACTGAAGAAATGGTGATCAATACTAGAGAAGATTCAGACTTGAATCAAGTGTCACCTAAAAGTACCACGAGCAGGAAACACATTTAAGGTCACAGACAATATCAGAAAAAATAAAAATTAGTCAGTATAATTTCCAATTTACTAGTAGAAAAAAAACACCAAGTCAAAGAAATAGAAGGAAAGAAAAAGTGAATAAAAACTTTTATAAAAGATAAGAAGAAACAGCTCCATCATGAAGGCAGGAGAGAAGCAAGTCTCTGGGTCACTTCTGCTTTATTGAGTCAGATTCTTGCCATATAGCTCAGGTTGGCCTGGAATTCCTTTAATGCAAGCTACTCTCAAATACTCCATGTTTTGTCTCAGCCAGTTTACTCATTACTTTTCCTTGAGATTTTCCAGTTATAGAGCTGCTTCTGTATAGAGTGTGTCTCCTCAACAAGATTGTGCCTTGCTCTCAGGATTTGTCCAAAGGTCTGATCTCATGCTAAGTGTTCTTACCACAAAAGAAAAATACCTAAAAAACAGGGAATAAAGAGTAATGCAAAGTTCACTCTTTTAAGCATATTAATTAAATACAAAAATGTCTGGTGTATTATAAAAAAAGAAGTTTTGATGAAAATGAGATCACACAATTATGAAATAATGCTTTACCCAAAGTCATAAAACTAAATATTTAGAAAAGTAGAATTCACAGGATAGACTCAAGAAGAACTAGAAAATCTCAGTAAGTTATTAAAATGAAAGAAAACAAATGGTGGTAATTATGGTTTCTATTGATGTGATAAGACACCATCACCAAAAAGCAAATTGAGGAGGAAGGAGTTTATCTTGCTTACACTTCCATACTGCTGTTCATCATTGAAGGAAGTCAGGACAGGAACTCAAACTGGGCAGCAACCTGGAGACAGGAACTGATGCAGAGGCAATGAGTGGGTTCTGCTTGCTGGCTTGGTAATGATGGCTTGATCAGTCGGCTTTCTTACAGAACACAGGACCACCAACCCAAAGGTAGACCTACTCACAATGGACTTGGCCCTCCCCCATTAATCACTAATTAAGAAAATGTCCTATAAGCTTCCCTGTAATCTTGATCATGTAGAGGCATTTTTATCTATCTATCTATCTATCTATCTATCTATCTATCTATCTATCTATCACCTATCATCTATCATATATTTAGTTTACATCCTGGCCACAGAACTCTCCCTCCTCTCCACTCAGTCTTACCCTCCCACCATCTTCCCACCTTTATCCTTCCCTTTCTCTTCAGAAAAGGGAACCCCCCCCTTCAACCCACCCACCACCCTGGCTCTTCAAGTTACATCAGGTCTAAGAGCATCCTCTTATAATGAGGTTAGAAAAAGCAGCCCAGCTAGCGTAAAGTGATACATAAACAGACCTCAGAGTCCATGTCAGAGATAATCCCCATTCCACTTCTTAGGGGATCTACGTAAAGACCAAGCTGCCTATCAGTTACATAAGTATAAAGGCATTAGGTCCAGTCCATATACGTTTTTATGGTTGGTGCTTCAGTCTCTGTAAACCTCTATGAGCCTAGGTTAGTTGACTATGTTGGTCTTCTTGTGGAGTTCTTATCCTCTCTGGATCACTCTATTCTTCCTCCCATTTTTCAATAAATCTCCCTCAGCTCCACTTAATGTTTGGCTGTGTGTCTCAGCATCTGTTTTAATCCATTGCTGGGCTGGGCCTCTCAGATGACCTAGGTTCCTATCTGCAAGCATAGCAGAATATCATTGATAGTGTCAGAGGCTGGCTCTTTCCCATGGGGTGGGTCTCAAGTTGGGCCATTGGTTGGCCATTCCATCCATTTCTGTTCCATCTTTATCCCTGTACATCTTGTATGCAGGATAAATTATGGGTCAAAGGTTTTGTAGGTGGATTGGTGTCTCTGTCCCTTCAATGGAAGTCATGCCAGGCTAGAAGTGGCCATTTTCTTCTCCATGTCCTCCACTGCTATGAGTTTCTGCTAGGGTTACCCCCATATCCTCCCAAGAACAGGTATTTTCTTAATTGAGGCTTCCTTCTCTCAAATGACTTTAGCTTGTGTTAAGTAGACATGAAACTATTCAGCACAGAATGAATTATCATTAAAAAATGAAAAAGTTTTAATGCACACACAACAGTAATAAAGACAAATAAAGCTGGGTGGTGGTAGTGCATGCCTTTAATCCCAGCACTTGGGACGCAGAGGCAGGCGGATCTCTGTGAGTTCAAGGCCACCCTGGTCTACAAAGAGAGTCCAGGACAGCCAGAGCTGTTATACAGAGAAACTCTGTCTTGAAAAACCAAAAAAAAATAATAATAATAAATAAAGACAAATTTAAAAATGGCTGACACAGGTGTAAATGATATATATCCTAAGTACATTTTCCAGAATAGTTTCATAAGCATTTCATATATTCACATTGTTCTAAAGAAGAGAAAAAAGATAAAAGCCTGTAATAGTTTTTTTCTTTCATAAACATCCAATCAAAGATAATTTTAGACCTTTATCCTTTATTAAACCAGATACAAAAATCCCAATAAAAATATTCTCATATGCATGCCCCATCCATGACAAAGGAATCATTTCCTAAAAAATATAAGTAAAAGGTAGGTGTGGTAGTACATGCCTGTAATCACAGGCTTTGGAAGGCTGAGGCAGAAGATAAAGAGTTTGAGGGTAGTCTGCATTACATGAATTCCAGACCAATGTGAGCAATATAACAAGAATCTGTCTCATAAGTAAATAAATAAATAAATAAACCCAGAAAAAAATAAAAGAAGAAAAGAAATATAACATTAAAGCACTTCAGTTTAAATTATATTAACAATTTTTAAAATATAATATTATCCAAATACATAATTCAATAAATTCAGAGCCCATTTATAATGTAAATTCTTAGCAAAAAGGAATGAAAAAGACAAGATGAAATACTTAATACTTTGTTAATTTCAGCCACAAAGCATGACTTACACAAACATTGCTAAATTAATCAAAGTATTTAAGAATAAAGTATTTAAAATACTGTTTCAAAATCAGTCAATAAATGTATGCAAAGTAAATCAATTTTATAGAATAGAAAGAAAATCATTGTTTATCCAAATTATGGTTTTTGTATTGAGTCAAAGATGCTACAGAGAATTAATAATTTAAAATTGAAGAAATTCATGTCTAAAGACAGCAACTTTTTTTATACTTTAGTTTTTTATTTCTTCAAGTTACATCTCAGTCACAATCCCTTCCCTACTCCCCCCTCCTGTCCCACCCTTCCACCTTCTTCCCCCCAACAGCTCCCCCCTTCAGTCCAGCAAATGGTTCCTTCTCTTATAACAGTAAATACTATACAAAACAACAGAAATAAATATACCACAATTATGAGAGTTAAACGGCTTAGCATACATTCCCAATGTCCAGTCCATATGTATTTGGCCCCTGACTTAACATTCTACTATCTAACCCTCTCCATGAGTTTAAAGCTCTATATCTGACTCAGCTTTCATACTAACTTGCATCACAATTTTAAAAACTTCTTCTTAGATCCAGAACACCCTCTTGATTCCTAAACAACTCAAAATTTAACTATGAGACTCTAGCTATCTGTTCTTCAACCACCTCAGAGACCTGAGAGGGATAAATATATCAAGACAGCAACATTTTAAAAACACAATTTGAAAATCTATCAGAGCAGAGCACAGTAATATCAGAAATGTTCACAAATCACAGAGTAAGACTTTAACAAGAAATTTTAACCATTGGTTGAAAGTCATAAATTCAGAGGTAATATGTGGTGCTGCATATTATTAACCATGCCATCTCTGAGGGCACAGTGGGCCAAACCAAATTATCTCTGGTTTTACGGTCTAAGTTCCTCTCTTAACATTCATAGCTAAGGCTAAATTGAAGTCACTTTTTCTCAACTCTTCTTCATACTGGCCAGTTCTGAAATCCCTTTCTGTGTCCAAGCCACACATCTCAGTTTGGACTGAGATAATTAAAAGATAATTAAAAGATTAAAGGAGTAGCTGGAAAGATGGCTCAGCAGTCAGAATGACTGGCTGTTCTTCCAGAAGACATAAATTTGATTCCCAGAACCCACAAGGAGGTATAACTCCAACTACAGAAGATCTGATTACCTCTTCTGGCTGCTGTGCACACAAGGCACATAGTGGTACACAGACACACTTGTGGCAAAACACAGTGGTTCAAATAAGAAGGACCCGCATAGGCTCATATATTTGAATGTTTTGTCACCATGGAGATGAACTCTTTGAAAGTATTGGAAGGATTAGGAGGTGTGGACTTGTTGAAGGAAGTGTATGAAGTAGGCTTTGGGCTTCAAAAGCCTTTGCCACGCTCTCTCTCTCTCTCTCTCTCTCTCTCTCTCTCTCTCTCTCTCTCTCTCTCTCTCTCCTACTGCTCCATTGCCATGCATGCTGTTACCCTCCCTGGTATGATGACAATGGACTAACTCTCTGAGCCTTCAATTAAATGCTCTCCTTTGTAAGAGTTGCCTTGGTCATGGTGTCTCTTCACAGTAAGAGAAAAAAGTAACTATGACAACACACCATATACATAAATTAAATTTTTAAAAGATTAGAGGAACTTCTCAGCTTGTTGAAGGCAACAGGATGGAGTGGGGGCTTCCTGCCTCTGTCTTCCCCTCTGTTGCTATCTGAGGCTCATCCTGGATCCCTCTGAAAGGATTTGATTCAGGTTGGTGAGTTTTCTCCATTGCTGTTTAGTTGTTTGTCTCTGATCTTGGTTCCATCTTATCTTATATCTTGGTTGTTCTACTTCTGTCTGTTTTGTGGCCATGTACCCATGTAAAGATAGAATCCCTGACCCTGGATCAGATAGAACTGTACATGTCTTACCTGGGAGGAGAAAACCTCTTTTAGACCTAGAGCTGAGGCAGCTAATCCCTAAAGAGCACATTTTGTCCAGAGTCTCATCAGGAACAGCCCCTTCTGCTGTTCTCTCTTGACTCAGAAATCTCAAACACTCTGTTCTTTCCTTGTGACAGATCCTCAAGGACACTTGTCACAATCCCTACCTTAGCTGCTTTGTGAGGAAGTAATAGTACTAAGTAAAGGGAACTCTGATGACCTCCCCAGTACCACACTGTCAGCTAACCTTTTCCCTCATGGTTCTCTTATTTCCTGTCTTTACTTCTATATTCTGGAAAAATGAGGCTGAGATTTATAAAACTCTCAAGGCACAGATAAGTGATTTAGACTCTGTGTGTGTATTCTTATTTTCTGAGAGGTTAAAGATTCAGCTGTTGTATATATTTTTGTCTTTAAACTTTGACCCGATTGGGTGAAGTCCTCAGAGATTCCTGGAGAGGAAAATCCACTAGAGCTATGGGATGTTCTCTGCCTGCTTCATTGATGACGATGAATGGACTCTTTTACATAGGAAAGACTGATGGTCTCTGATAGGGGCGAAAAGTCAGCTCCAGAATCTCAGATCATATTCTTCCTTTCATTTCTTTGCAAGACACAGAAGCAAAAGTAGCCTCACTATAAATTAAAAGAATAAAAAGAATTGGAGTAAAATGACTTCAAGAACAATACTGCTATGTGTCAGGGGATTTCTCCCCTGCACTTTATCTCTTAAAAAAAAAAAAAAAAAAGGAGAAAGAGCCTTAGTGTTATTTATCTGTCTTTTCTCTTTCTCCTTCTGTGTTACCCTTCTCCCTTTGCAGTTGAAGTCTCCCCACTTTTCCCATTCTCCCTTCACAGAATCTGTGTCCTCCCAGCCCCTTTCTAGACTCCCCCCTCTATGGTCTCTTTCTACTTCCCTGACTTCCTCAGGTTATATACACTTACATCAAGATTCTAAGACACACAAATAAAAGAAACGTGGCATTTGTCTTTTTAGGTGTGGGTTACATCACTCAGTATATATAATATTTTCCAGTTCTATTCACATATCTGAAATTTTAATGATTTCATTTTCTTTACAGCTGAATAACTGGGTCATACAACAGATCTACTTTTATCTTTTTGAAAATTCCTAGCACTGATTTCCACATTGTCTGTGCCAATTTGCAATCCCATTAACAGTGAATAAAGTTTTCCTAATTGTTGCATGCTCATCAACATGTGCTGTCATTGTTTTCTTGATTTTTGCCATTCTGATTGGGCTAAAATGAAATCTCAAAGAAGTTTTTATTTCTATTTCCCTAATTGCTATATAACAGCAACAATGTTAGAAAAAGTCATAGGGAAACATACTGTATTTTAGGATTACTCATGCATTGATTTTTATATATTGCTTTACATCAAAATATAATTGAAGTTTCAAAAGAGTATATGAAATTGTGAAGGAGCAGTGGGAGGGAAACATGGGAGGAATTTGAGGGAAGGGAATAGAGGAGAGATTTCACAAAGATACATTGTATGTATTTTGAAATTCTCAAGAAGTAGATGATTAAAATTTTTTAAATATGTAATTGGGTAACCAAATCTATGGTCACCCCATTTGTAAACTATTTAAAAACTGCCAAACAGTAAAATTATTTAAATTGGTATTGTATGAGTCCTAATTAAGATGTGTGTATGTGTAAGAGTGTGAGTATTTGGGGAGGACTTTTGTACTGCAGCAATTCTAATCAAGCAAAATACAAAACAAAATGAGAAAAAAAAGCTGGTTATACAAGAACATTAATTACCTAAGTTTAGACATTGCCAAAACAGGAACTTTTAATTATAGGAACTCTTTAATTATAGAGTTGAGTTTCAGCTTCTTTCCTGATGGAGGGCAGTTGTAATAATTGAGTCTAAAAACAATTCTTTTTACAGATCATTTTGTAAAACAATAAAGTTCTTTAAGTCCAGTATTAGATATTTGTCTTCAGAAACAAGTATGCTACAGAGTCAGCCAACACCTAAGGCATTTTCTAAAGGTGCAGTCTTTTATTTAAAACAACATTCACTAAGACATAGATTTTGATAGAAATTGTTTTCTGAGATTCTAAAACAAAATTAAAATGCTATGTCATTTTAATCAAAGCTTAAAATGAGAAGATATGTAAATACTTCCTGTTGACCAAATGTATCTAATGTTCATTTAGAAATCTTTTATTGGATTAGTTATTGTGGGTTTTTCCAAAAATCAATTAATGTACAAACATTACATGTAAGATCTTTTTGATGATCAAGACTCGGGGAGTGGTTCAATGGTGAGGATCTGAACTCATATTCTAGCACTCATTCAGACACTAGGCCTGGTGGCTTACATCTATAGTCACACTGAGGGGAGGTGAGAGAGGTGACCCCAAGAATTCACTGATCAGCCAGGATAGCTGAAATGACAAAGTCAGGTTCAATAAAAGACTCAAGATTCAAAAAAAAAAAAACAGAAAGCAATAGAATAAGACACTTGATATCCTCTTCTGGCCTCTACGTGCACGTGTATGGGTCACTCAACCTACACACACACACACACACACACACACACACACACACACACACACACACTAAAGCATCTTTGGAAAAACTTAGAAAAAGAATCTATGATACATATAAAATGAAAGATGTAGGTTTGCTGCCGATTATTTTTGTAAATATTCCTTCATAATAAAAATAGGCAATGCAATCTCATCCAACACTAACAGCGGGGACATAGGTAAGCTCACTCTGTGAGTAAATTTAAGGTCCATTTCCAAAGCACACTTACTGCTGACTTGGAACCCTATGTGATCAAGTAGAGTCTCGTCTGCATCTTCATGACATAAGTTTTCCATCTAGTTTCAATAAGTCAGTCTCATTCTAGACTAGATTTGTTTTTACTTATGTGTGTGTATTAATCTACTTTTATTGCATGTATTCGAATTAATCTCACCAAGAGACCAGGAGAGGGTGTCAGATCTCTTGAAGCTGGAGTTACAGGCAACTGTGAACTGAATTCTGATCATCTGAAAGAGCAGCAAGGGCTCTTAACTGCCAAGCAAAGTCTCCAGACTCTACAGTAAATCTCGCTTTTAAAGTATAGCTTTGAGGAAATGAACTTAGAATGTATAATACTAAGCGAGGTCATACAATCTCACAAAGAAAAAATAAAGCACAGTCTCTGTCATATGAGGAATGCAATCAACAATACACGTACATACATAAAATAATGTATGGTAGAACCTGCAGAGAATAGACCAAGAAAAGCTTCTAGGGATAAGAAAATACTGAATGCAGATAATGAACATAAGTTATAAAAGTAGTTACCAAGCTAGTTGTTTTTCTAGTTCTAATTCTGTGGTGGATTTTTCAGTTTTGGAGGTGGATAAACTCGTAAAAGCATGTTTGATAGCATATGCTTAAATTTCAGTGGAAAATTCCACAACTTCCATTCCAAATGGCTACTCTAACTATATAGAGGTTATGTCTGATTAATTGTGACATTTGATGTATTTTTTTACCTACATTTTTATAATAAAGCTTAAAAATAAAATACTTACAAAAGTATAGATTTGGGATTAAGAATTGCTTACTTGTGGGGAGGAAATCAAATAAACAATCTAATTTAAAATTAACACATGAGCCGGGAGGTGGTGGCGCACGCCTTTAATCCCAGCACTTGGGAGGCAGAGGCAGGCGGATCTTTGTGAGTTCGAGGCCAGCCTGGTCTACAAAGTGAGTCCAGGACAGCCAAGGATACACAGAGAAACCCTGTCTGGAAAAAAAAACCAAAAAAAAATACTAAAATTAACACATGATAAATGTAATTAAAGCTACAGAATCTTTGTATTTTCAATCTATATGTGCACAATTGAGTATATGTGTTATTGATTGTCTCTATGTACTAATGTTTTTATATTGTTCATATGATACAAATTGGCTTATAAGTGCTCATGTAAATTATAAATGTTAAATTAGTCCAAAATTTTTAGTTCATTCTATGAGAATTACACTTCATTGTCTTTAGAATAGTCACATATAGGATTTTGTTAGATTTTGAAGCTATTATCTTCAAAGGGTTATTATAGAACCTAAATGGGGTCATATGATAGTTCCTGAGGGATAGAGATAGGATTACAACTGATAAGGTAAACTCTAGATCTCAGAGGTTCATGAAGGTACTGTCTTCACTGTTAACAAAGTTAAATTTTCTTGGGAATGCAAAAGAATGTTGTGAGGGGAGGAATGAGCCCCTATTCACGCTAATTTATATTCAGGCCTTAAGCCTGCTCATTGCTATTTCAGTATAGCAATCTGTATGTGAAAGGGGTATTAACTCCATGTAGCAACCACCACAGAAAAAAGCAATTAGTTGTGCTGAAATTCTTGCTTGTGTGCTGGTGAGAAGTTTTAAACATTGCAGTTAGAGGCCCCTTCCCTATCCCCCTCTTCTGTTTAGCAATGAAAAGACTTATAATAAAGACTGCTTTTCTTTACCTTTTTACCAATATTTTTTTAATCCGTAATTTCTCATGTTTCACGGAGTATGATAAACTGTTACTAAACTTTATGGCATGCTTATAATGGTTGAGACTTTTTGAACAACAAAATTAGCAATAGCCTACTTAGTATATGAGCTATTAAAATATGCTAAGAAACTAGAGTAAGACATATAACTGAAAAAAATGGCAGTCTAGTATCCAGATGAAGCATGTATGGATGTGTCTGTAATGCATAACAACAGCAGTACTACCAACCAGAGACCACTGCACAGTTTGCTCCATAAATGAATCTGGGGTCTGGGGTCTGGGGCACTTGATATGCATTTAAAAATGAATGCTATTAACTATATCCTTTCTGTTTGCCTTCTTTAATAAGGCACAAACTTTTGTTTTAATGAGATACTTTAAATAAAAAGTGAAATTGTAGGATTTTTCTCAAATATTTAACTAAATCATATTTTCATATTTTTAAAACTATCTTTAAGATTCATGAAAAACCAATCATAGATGAGGTGAAGATATTTTTTTCCAACTAAAAATCTGACATAGTAATATCTGGGAAAAATAAGAATTCCTATTTCTCTTATATATTTGGTTGTGAGCCTAGCCTTTAACGGCTGAGCCATCTCTCCAGCCCCCTATTTCTCAATATGAGATAAACAAGCCGGTTAACTAAGCAGATGACTGGACAGTAGGACAGTTCCTGGGAGAAAGCATAACTGAGAACAGACATTTGACTGACATCACACTTCACCTGGGGTGTACAGACTAAGGCTGAAGTTAAAGAACCAGCTATTAGACACGCGAGCTATTTCTGGTAAATCTGAATGTGGACAGATAAGATCTCTGACATTTTGCTGTGGCAGTGTACATTTTAGGGGAATGTTGGACACAAACTTGGTAAAGTAGTTTGGAATATTCAGCACAGTGTATTTTAGTAAAAGCTTGTGGAGGGAATTTCCAGAAGTCTTTCTTAAAGAAACCCCTGGATATATTCAGAGAAGAGTTTAAATTAAACACTACAAGTGGAAAGGTTTGTAAAAGTAGACACGTGGACTTGGCCTAAGAGCTAAGAACACCCCTAGCATCAAAAGAGATGCCATCTTACCATAAAATAAAATACTTTATCCATGGAAATTATTACTACAGAAAATTAAGTGAATGAACCATGCACACCTGTAAATTGTCACAATGTTGAATGAAAAAAAAACAAGCTATGTTAAAATATTTAAAGCATGATACTCTTTATGTAACATTTATTCATAAAATTAACAGTATCATATATTGTAGTAGATGCTATGCTACATGCATACTACAAATACAACATAACACTGGTGAATGTATAGTGTGGGCTAGTGTTTATGAGGAGCTAGGAGAGTAGAAACTAAGAGTTAGGACAGTGAGGGTTTTTTTCCCCATTTGTAGTATATTTTTATCTCAGAGAAAAGTGAACTAGTTGTAAAAAATATGAATGTCCTCTTAGTGTCAATGGGATCTGTATGTTTCTTTGCTTGAAATATTTAATTTCTTAAATTTTCTCTCAGAAGAATACAGAAAGGATTTCATGCTTAAATATTCATGCTATGGGAATCACTGAGGAACAAAAAGAAGATTCAACTACTCGGTTTTATGAAAGAGAGAAACACTGTTGGATTAGGAAACAATTGACCATTAAGTAGATTAGATACAACGCACAAAGATAGATAGAGTATCAGAAATATGTGAGGCACACACAGACTGTCATGAGTGTGCAGTCTTGAAAAGCCTATCTTATGGAAATACAATACAGAGGTGAATGTACAATGGATAAGAGTGGGGAGAAGGAACGTTATGGATCAACAGGCATAGTCTTAGGCTGGGGTGGGCTGATGACTTACTGTACTGCCTGGTGACCACTGTTAATAATGAGGTATGGCATACTTCAGGATCATTGAGATACTAGATTTTCAATACTTTTGCTGCACCAAAAATAAACAATGATACAACTCTTACTTATGAAGTCTTGTCACCCTTTCCAAATCTGACAAATCTGAAATCATATGTGAAAATGACATTGAACACATAAGAGCCTTATGTGTAAACTTTCTTCTCACTGTACATGTAATGCTGCACCTGTGAAGGTGACATAGCTTTACTCAATGTCAAGGACAACTTACTGAGTCTAACAAGTATTGCCCAAAAGCCATGGTATAAAATTTTGTATAATTCCTATCATTCAAAATGATACAACAATGATGAGAGTGGTGATAATTAACGCTTTCCATATTGAATTCTGGTTGAGTTTATAATAGGAAGCTCGCTTTGTCCTCTCCTGAGTCATTTGATTTTGGTTTATTTTCCTTCTGCAGTAATAATCCTCATCTGCTACCATGTTCCATAAAGAAAAATAAAAAAATCCTGGAAGCCTTGGCTTGCCCTGATACTCAGATTTCACAAGTGTTGGTTTTTAGATGACATGAAGTTTAATTTTAAAATTGTTGAGTTTATTTTTTATTATTAGTATTGAGATGAGAAAAAATATGAACAACAAATTGACCTGTTATGCTTCTCCATGAAAATGAAAAGTTTTACGAGCAGCTGACTGATCATCTCCATCTAACCATTGTGGCCATTGAGCAGCACTAGAGATGCTATAATTTTGGGTCATTTTAAAATTGATTGTTGCTCAATTGCACATCCTCTATTCTTTAAAAAACTCATAAACTTAAGATTTCAAAGGAGGAGACCATAAGGCATATAATTTCCATCAAGCAGAAAGTACCATTTTCCACACTGTGTTTTGTTAACAATGATTACTCCCAAATATAAATTCAGCTTTAGTGTTAACTTAGTGCAGAGAATCTTCTCAGTGGACTTTCTAGGTCCTGGGGCTTTTTATGGAAAATCTAGAATTTTAGATGGAAACAAATGATGTAAATCCTCATTTTTCTTTTACAGATTCAGAAAAGGGAGCATTAACAAAAGAAACTAAAGTGGGTCACTATATTTACATTATGTCCAGCATATTCACTCTGTTCTACAATCTTCAAAATCAGGTTTACTATCAGAATTCTTTCAGCAAAAGCAGACCTCTGGTGTACTTAGCTACATCTTGAAAACATTTTACCTAAGCAAAATTTGTTGGCATGAACAACATGAGAAGTCTGACTCAATTTAGGAAATGGAAAAAAAATATATACAGTTTATATATAATATTTATATATAATATGTATATATAAATTATATATATTACAAAATAAGTAGAAGTTTATAACTCAGTTAAATTAATCCTCCTATAATCTGGAGTATTCTGTGTTATAAAGAGCTTGTGAAGGTGATTATCTTCAAGATAGCAAATATTTTGAGGAAATTGAGCAAAATAATTTTTATTAGAAATTTTTACTTTCACACATACTTTTACCATTCCAATTGATAATCAGTCATGAGTATTAATGATTTGATTTCAATCTTCTGAAGTAACAAACTCCCAGTATTTTTAAATATTAAATTTTGTTTTCCTAGAACATCAAGAAAACAGTAAAATTCCAATTCATCTGGACACACCCTTTCAATATTTGAGTACCTACCTTATGAATGTTCAATTATATTGTGAGATTTCATTAACCAGTAAATATCTGTTGTGCTGTTGTTATGTAAGTTGCAGTATAATCAGATTGACAAAAGACTTACATGGAAAGTTGATTAGGGTAGAGCTTACATAGGCCTCAGCATAGCTAATAGAGTAGACATCCATTGACAACTTATCCTCATGAGGACTGAAGCTTCAGTGAGTTTGGGGAAGAGGGAAATTATGTTTGGAGAAAAGAAAGGATAAGTTTGAAGTGAGGTTGTTTATTAAATGGCAAGTGTAGGCACACTCTTCAGCCACAGAGGAAAGCATACATATCTTTCACTCTAAAATAACACAGCCTCTGTATTCAGTCAGGCCCTATTGAAAGTAATATTTTTTTCAGTGATCAAACTGTTCTTTCTTCCTGATGAGCATATTTGTGTGCATTTCCTTACAGATTCTAATGAAACTTTCACTACTCCACACACATCTATGTTATACAGACACACACACACACACAAAGAGAGAGAGAGAGAGCTGTTATCTCCCCCCTGAAGTTTACTCATCACTAATAATAAAAGAAATGGTTGCTTTTCTTTTTCTTTCAATTTGACAAGACATTTAAATCATTGCTATGTATTTTCTTAGTGGAGACATGCCAAAGGTTACAGGATCAAGGGATTTGACTGCATGTGTTGGTCTTAGGAAAGCATTTCCATATCCTGGGAATACACTGATTCTGCCTGTCTGTTACCATATCCAACAAACATGAATCCTGTGAGTTAACTGGTCAACTTTTTAATATTTTTTTCTATTAAAATATAAGGTAATCTTATATTTCATTGATTTGGAGTTAATTTGACAAATGCAATTATCATGTGCAGAAATATACTGTGCTTTCATAATCAACAAAATGACTTTAAAAGAGCATGGTGAATTTTATATTAACTTTGTAGATGACAATAATGTCATCAGAACAATGCTATGCTGTATTCTACAGCTTCCTAAAATCAAACAGGGTCATGAGTTTAGCAATCCTATTCCAAAGTAATACCTAACTTCAAAAATTGCTTTTAAAAAAAATCAATGTTCTTATTTATCTAAGAAAACTAGGTTGATCTGTGCTTTTTGTAAGGGCATACTTCCTATGTAACCTGCTCTTTTCAGAACTAAGAATTGTTGTAATAATATAAAATGTTTCAAAAAATTTAAAGAGCATTCAAGTTTAAAATTTCTGTACCTTACATTATTGCTAAAATCAGTTATATATTTGTTTTGTTCATCCAAACTCTTTGACATAGATTGTCAGTGTGCCAACACAACTAACTCTCTATTCTTATTCAACGTACAATCCTGATTCTAAACCTTTAATAAAGTTAGTGATCATTAAGATGTATATCATATTTGATATCATCATATGTGCAAGCTTTGCCCTCACTGTAAAGGAGAGAGACACTAATTGATATAAGAATATTTTGATTTTAAAGGAATTATTTTGTGTGTGTGCTTATGCTGAATATGAGCACTAAAGAACACTTACTTGGACTGTGTGAATTATTAGTTTTTCATGGTGTGAGATGCCTTGCCTCAACCCTAAAGTGATACGGACTGTGGATTGGACTCTTTAAATGTGTAGATGTGAGAAGAAACAACAGGAGTTGTTGAAATTTGAGAATATTTCATATGCTATGAGCCATTCCACATATAATTTTAGAGAAATAACTGGAGGCACAATTTTCAAAATGAATAGTCAACTTAATCTCAGCTTTTCTGTGGGGAGAAATAATGTCTATGTGTGGTGGAAGCTTACTTGACTGCAGCTATTATGTTAAAGAAATGGCATCTCTAGGGTTGGAGAGATGGCTCAGCCGTTAAAGGCTAGGCTCACAACCAAAAATATAAGAAATGGCATCTCAGTCAGTCTTCATTCTATCTTCCCCATGATGACAAGATGCTGAAGAGGACAACATTTAGCACTGTAACAGCTGACACTTTACACACGTGATTTGTAATATTTTATGTTATTTCATCCTCTATAAATTCTCAGTACACTAGGCCTCATGTCTTCTAAAATGGAGTTGACAGTAGATAGATAGGTATGTAACCATTAAATGCTGGTTACAGTTTCAGAGGAACCACCAAATTCTGGTGTCTTCAGGTATCCATATCCCTTGTATGATCTCCTATGAACCTTCTTGTACACTTAGGCACAAAAGACCTTGAGTGAAAATAACTCAAACTCATCTCAACCATTTAAATTTGTATAAACAAACTATAACAATTTAACTCTTAATTCTCACTAGTTTTTACATTTTGCATACAATTTTACATTACAAGACTGCTCACATTAAGTTAATAACCTACTGCCCCAATTTCTTTCTCGTTTTAGGCCTTGAGCAGTGTTCCTGATTTGCTTTGTTGAGCTAACTGTCCTTGGTGGTCAAGCTTAATGTGCCAGAGGTGATAATGAGGCATGTTGCTTGTTGATTTTTCAGTTGATAAATAGCAATCCTCCAGCAGCTTGTAGGAGGGCTACTGGATACAGGGAGGAAGAGAAACGCAGCTGTATATGCTTTCTGCCCTATTAAAATTCTAAGTGTACCACATAGTGAAGAAGACAGCAACAGCTTTGCCTCATGGTTCCTTCAACCTTGTTGTTGTTGTGGAATATACCCAGGTATATACCAGGAATATACCAAAGAGGCCCAGGTGTGTGGAGTCGTCTTCTTGTCCTTTAGAGAAAATTTCCCCTCATTATACTTTAGATGAATGTTCTGCTGGGCAGACAATTAGCATATGATGAGAAGATATTTTGACAAATTTGCCCCTTTATCATAGCGGTGGGAAGACATACTTTTTCAGTTCTATCTTCAAGAAGCCATCCTCTCTCTTTTATACATTAATATATTCCATATTCAATGATAATCAAAACATGTGGAACACTATTGGTTTCTCAACAGTCATTGAAGACTGTAGGATTTACAGCCCAAAGACAATTGCATAATATTGAACATTTCCATATGTCAGTAGTTACTCGCCTTAAGCTACATCAGCTACAACAGCATTAAAACTATGCAAGAACATGTTAAGCCTCCAGGAACACTTTGACTTCAAGCTACTTTTTTTTTTCTTGTATAATGTCTCTAAATAATTAATTAAATTCTTTTGTTTCCTTTTTAGTCTTCTGGTTTGGGAAATATTAAGATAACTGGAAATTGAAGGGGAAAAATCACAGAGGAATTTACTTGCATTTTTTTTCTAATTTCTGCAAATCAACAGCCTCTCTTTTGAGACGGCTAGAGTGCATTCTTACAGGGGTCAATAGCGCACTTGTGTGTTATTCAGAACTCTTATCTAAAATCTGTGGGTTGACATTCTGTAAGATGCTAGAACAATCCCAGGCTCTATGGGCTATGTACTTTCTTTTAGCATCAGCAAAGATTTTATTTTATTTTTCCTTCTTGAAGATTTTTCAGAAAATGTCAAAAAACGAATGTCAAATGGCTTGGAATATATCTGTGTTGTTGGATGAAGGATTTAATTAACTTTTGAGCCACACAAATTAATCTGGACTTGAGCAAGAGCCTGGAAATTGATTAAACTGTGAGCACCTATTCCGAAATTATTTGACCAGGAAATAAATTTATTTCTTCAAGGTCAGTGGCCTACAAGCTGATGGGTGGCTTAGATTGATGCACATCTTAGTTTTAGGTTCTCCCCACTGTGACTGAGGGTGTTCTCACCCCACTGCCATGAGCTGTCATCTACTCCATCAAGTTGTCACCTTTTCCAGCAGACCAATATTTTCTCCAGAAACCCTCTGAACCAAGCATTGTTTTTCGTTCTTCTCTCTCATGCTCTCTCTCTTCAATCTCCCTTTCTCTCTCTCTTTCTTTTTCTTTCTTTCTTTCTTGTTAGTGTCATTACCATCATTACAGTTTTTTATTTAATTGTATTATTCTCGACTTTGTCAATACACTGAATTTAACACAAGATGGAAAACAGTTTTCCAAGATTAATTTTACCTTAAAATATTAGTGGCCATCAAGGAGAATATATTTATCAATTTCATAAAATACCATTTGGTTTAGTGACTTGCCTAATTTTCTGCAGTATCTTTTGATTTTTTTCATAGATGTTTCATACACATAATACACGCATACACACACCCACACGTGCACTCATGTGCGCATGCACACAGGCAGACATATGCATGCTTATGAATACACATACACCTGTATACATACACATACACAAAACTGGAGATTCAAACATAAGTTAAACTGTGAGACCTGACTTTAAGAAAGAAAGGATTAGAGAAATTGTGTTTGAGGAATAAATGAGAGGAGTCACTGTTTATTCTAAGAGGAAAGGAAATCAAAATGAGCAGTCCTCCTTGATTAAAAGGAGCATCTGGGCCTGGAGTGATGGCTCAGCCATTAAAAGCAAGGCTCACAACCAACAACAAAAGGAACATCAGAAATGATATTCACCTTTGGTACCTTTATTTATAAAGAAGTGAGTTATGGTCTTACAAGCTTTTTTTTTTTAGTACATTCTTAAATAGTGTACACAAAGTAGCCATGGTTGACCCATCTTTCTGTTTCCTCTTGATTTAATGTCAAGTGAAATTTAAAGGACTATTATACAGATAGTTAATTTTCTACATGAAATTAGGCTTTTGTAACCGTTGTATTATCCAGGTATTCTTGTATAATAATGTATTCATTCATTGTTTTTTCTTTGCCTAAAATTTTTAAATTATTTTTGTTATAATAACATAATTCTTAAGTAATGCCTTTAAAGATTTTATTAGTAAATACATATATTACTATATATCTTACTATAGATTGTTATATGCTTGTTTTTATACATACAGTATTCTAATGTTTTAACATGCTAAATAAATATTACAGAAGACCTTTGTACAAAACATTTGCTATTTCTAGATTCCAGCAAGTGAGCATAAATATCAAAATTAGATTATTAACGATAAAGATTCTTACCACCACTTTATTTTTACTTTTTTGTTGAAAATAATTTTTAAGTGTATTTTCTGATCACAGTTTCTCCTCCTTCATCATTTCCCAAATCCTTCCCTCTACCCTACCCATCAAACTCTATACCTTCTTTCTTCCTCTCTTTAGGAAACAGGTAAAACAACAACAACAAACAAACAAAAAGAACCAAGCAAAGCAAAATAGAACAAATCAAAAAACAAGCCCAAATACAAATAAAAAGCCCCAGAAATGTGCGCGCGCGCGCATACACACACACACTCCATAAAAATACATAATAGGAGACCATAATATTTAATCAAAAGATCTTTAAAGTTTAAAAAATCTCAAACAAAGAATTATGAGACAAATTATCCCAAAGTACCACTGAGTTTTATGTTAACAGTCTACCACTGGGACCTGCCATTAAGTGTGGCTTGCTTCCCTAATGATAAACATTTACTTTGAGAACCAAGTCTTCAGTTAGGAATATAATGCTTTAACATTTATAAAATAAAATATAATTAAAATAAGTTTGTGTTTTAAAAACTTTTTGATCTCAGGATGAAGGATGGTAAAATGATTGAATCAAAATACATATTTGAACAAAGAGAAATAATGACTTAACAGATGTTGATGTTATTTTTTTAAAAGCTCTAAAACTGGAAACAACTCAGATGTCCCTCAACCAAAGAATGGATTAAAAACTATGGTACATCTACACAATGGAATATTACTCAGCTATCAGAAACAATGAAATTATGCAATTTGCAGCCAAATGGATGGAACTAGAAAAGCTCATCCTGAGTGAGCTAACCCAGACTCAGAAGGATGAACATGGCATCTATTCACTTATAGTCTGATTTTAGCTATATAGTACAGGATATCTATACTACAACCAATCCACCAAAGGGAACATGGACATAGACTGTTTCTGTTTTGTTTTTTTTTAGTTTTCTCCCCTGGGAATGAGACACTTTTCCCTGGTGGTACTATTGTAGCCCCCAGTGTATGAGGAGGCTCTTGGCCCTCATATGACTTCTGAACTGGGGTGGGGACTGTTATGTAGGGACACTCCAGAGGAGTGGGATGGAAGGGTTAGGGGTATAGGGTGGGAGGGAGGGGCTGGGAAGGGAGTAAAGAGGAGAATATGATGGAGATGTAACCTGAAGCAATAAATAAATACATTTATTTTTTAAAAAGCTCAAATGGATATTAACACTCTGTCAGATGTGGGATTGGTAAAGATCTTTTCCAAATCTGTAGGTTGCCGGTTTTTTTTGAATGACAGTGTCTTTTGTCTTACAGAAGCTTTTCAGCTTCATGAGGTACCATTTATTGATTGTTGGTCTTAGAGCCTGAGCTGTTAGTGTTCTGTTCAGGAAGGTGTCATCTGTGCTAATGAGTTTGAGGCTTTTCCCCACTTTCTCTTCAATTAGATTTAGTGTGTTGGGCCATTATGTTAAGGTCTTTGATCCAATTGGGCTTAAGTTTTGTACAAGGTGATAAGTGTGGATCTAATTTTATTCTTTTACATATTAACATCCAGTTTGACCAGCACCATTTGTTGAAGATGCTGTACTTTTTCCTTTGTACGGTTTCTTTGTTAAAAATTAAGTAACCATAGGTGTGTGGGTTCATTTCTGGGTCTTCAATTCGATTCCCTTGATTCACTGATCTGTTTCTATACCAGTACCATGCTGTTTTTATTACTATTGCTCTGTAGTATAGCCTGAAATCTGGGATGTTGATACTTCCTGATTTTTTTTATTATTATTGTACATGATAGATTTAGCTATTCTGGCTTTTTGTTATCCCAAATGAAGCTGAGAATTATTTTTTCCAGGTCTGTAAAGAATTATGTTGGTATTTGGATTGGAATTACATTGACTCTGTATATTGCATTTGGTAGAATGGCCATTATTTTTATGTTGATCCTGCCCATCCATGAGTATGGGAGATCTTTCCATCTTCTGATGTCCTCTTCAATTTCTTTCTTTAAGGACTTGAGTTCTTGTCATACACGTCTTTCACTTGTTTGGTTAGAGTTACCCCAGGTATTTTACATTGTTAGTGGCTATTGTGAAGGGCATTGTTTCCCTAATTTCTTTCTCAGCCCATTTATCTAAGAACTCAAGAAATTAAATGCCAAGAAACCAAATAATCCAATCAAAAAATGGGGAACAGAGCTAAACAGAGAATTCACAAAGGAGGAACCCCTAATGGCTGAGAGACACTTGAAGAAATGCTCAGAATCCTTAATCATCAGAGAAATACAACTCAAGACGACTCTGAGATTCCATCTCATCCCTGCCAAAATGGCTAAGATCAAAAACGCAAATGACAGCACATGCTGGAGAGGTTGTGAAGAAAGGAGAACACTCCTTCAATGCTGGTGGGAGGACTTGTACAACCACTATGGAAATCAGTCTGGCAATACCTTTGAAAACTTGGAATAGCTCTACCACAAGACCCAGCCATACCATTTCTGGGTATACATCCAAATGATTCCTCACCAAACCACAAGGATGTTTCCTCATCTATGTTCATAGCAGCCTTATTTGTAATAGCTAGAAACTGGAAACAGATTGTCCCTCAACCAAGGAATGGATTAAAAAAAACTGGTACATCTACCCAATGGAATACTACTCAGCCATCACAAACAATGAAATCATGCAATTAGAAGCCAAATGGATGGAACTAGAGAAGCTCATCTTGAGTGAGCTAACCTAGACTCAGAAGGATGCATATGGCATCTATTCACTTATAATCGGATTTTAGCCATATAGTATAGGGTAACTATACTACAACTGAAGCACCAATGGGAACAAGAACATAGACTTTGTTACCTGTTTATTTATTACTTCAGGTTACAACTCCATCACAGTACCCTCTTTCAACCCCTCCCAGTCCCGCCCTCCCACTCTCTACCCCCATCCCTTCCATCCGACTTTGCCCTAGTGGTGCTGCCTTGTAGGCCTCCAGTGTATTAGGAGGCTCTTGGCCCTCATATGACTGCTTAACTGGGGTGGGGGACTGATATGTAGGGACACTCCACTCCAGAGGGAGGAGTAAGATGGAAGGGAGAGGGGGTAGAGGGTGGGAAGAAGGGGCTGGGAGGGTTGGAAAGAGGGCACTGTGATGGAGATGTAACCTGAAGTAATAAATAAACATTAAAAAAGCTCAAATTATCTAATAATAAAAAAGAAAAAGCATAATTTTATTTCTCATGTCATAGATTTTTTTCTTTTATTAATAATAGCTCATATCTAATTCCCAAACATCTTGTAACTTTGAATTGTTAAAGGTGACTTCTGGCTCACATCTGTCTTATACCAGTAATGGTCTTTTTGAGTCATTACTGGGGTCCCATTTTCAGATACCAGACCATAATTTAATCATAGGCTGTTGTCTGATGCTCATTCATTATACTGAATTTCTTGACAGGTGTAGATTACCATAATCATCATTTTTTTCATACCTAATAATATGTAGTAGTAGAGTTTTCTCTTCATATGAGTTTTTGTATTTACAGAAAAGCCTGGGGACATGTATTGTTTTGTTGTATCATATGAGATTTTTTAACAAATTCCTGTTAATAAATCAACTTGTTTAAAGTGTTTAAAGATAAGAGGAAGTTTTGGAGTCCTCAAAATATGTCTGCTTGCAACCAGTACTGTCAATTTATCTCACAAAATGATTTTTCAAAATTTTCAAAAATTTTTCCCTCAAATATCATTTCGATTTTTACAAGTAGAACTGGCATTCGTTGAACTTTTTATTAATACCATGAATTTTGCTAAGTCATTTTGTTAGTTATCACATACATATTCACAGCTTATTTACAGGTTCTGGGTTGAGTTGTATTCTCCATGAAAGAACGTCAATGTGCTAGTACCTGCAACCCATGGATATGAGCTCATATAGAAACATGACATTTTAGATGTAATTCAGTTGAGGTCATACTAGAATATAATGAGCTATGAAAGGAAAGGATACTGGACATAAAGAAGCACATGGACAATGAGGACACAATAGAGACTGGGGCACTGTTTGGAGTTATGTTGCCAATACTCAGCTAACAGAAGAGATTACCTTTTAGTCCATTAAAATGAAGCAACATAGTCAATTTGTCTTCA
>CAJQZJ010032097.1:4197391-4252699 GCA_907164525.1 Lophiomys imhausi
AATACAAAAACCAAAAACTGAAACTCATTGTCCTTTCATCTTCAGAACATACACACTTCCTTCCTTCATTCTGGAATTCTGACTAGTATAATTTTTCATCTTTTAGCTTCCATTAAATTATATTGTTTATGAATGTCTTCTTATTCTTGAGACTATTAAGAACTCTTGCAGAGTTCTGTCATTTTCTCATGGAGAGTCTGCAATTTGCCTTGACAATATTTCACTACAGTCACTAACCCTACCCAATACCCTACACACTTGTGGTTATTATTTGACTAATATTTGTGCCTAAAGAGGTTAAATTCCACAGAATTCAACTGCATTAGGTACAGAACATGGCATATAGAAAATACCCAGCAAATATTTGTTTACTGAGTAAATGAGCTAATAAATTGACGTAGATAAAAGTGAAAAAATGTTTTCAATTTTCTTTTACACGTGCTTTTGATCAAAGTGTTGATTCAAAGATTTTAAAACTGGAAAAGTAGAAAAGCTCTTATGTTTTACTGTCTATGATGACATTATAAGGCTTTCAAATGTATTAAAATACCAATTGTGGTTGGACTCCCATAGTCAATTATTCTCTTCATTTTGACTTGCTGTAGATTTCTGTAATAGTCTCTATCTGTTGAAAAAGATGAAAGAAAGAAAGACAGAAAGGAAAGGAAAGAAAAGAAAAGAAATTTCTTGTATGAGCAGTGAGAATTACATTTATCTGAGTACATAAGAATATGCATTTAGAATGCAATTGGAAATGATATTGAGAGTTCTAAGATGGTAGTGACCACTGGGCACAGTTTCTGAGTATCTGGAACTTGATCTCACGCTGCCAACTTCAAAATGAAGACTGTGTTTGATTTCCCAGGAGAATGCTGGTACTAACCACTTTCCTGAAAAGCACTCCCAGACTGCAGGAACAGCAACTTGCTGCTTCTCTGCTCACAGTCCCGTGAAGGACTGCCAAGCTTAGTGGCACACAGACTCCGTGAATCTACCTAACTTCCAGATCTCTGCCCATCATCTGGAAAAGAACTGTGGGGCCTGAATACCCCACAGATTCAGCTTCCAGTTCACTGATCTGCCTGACCACTGAAGGTGAGATTCTGGGACCAAGGAGGAGTGCGTGTGGAACAGTGAGCCACCAGGACCAAGTAGAAGTGCTGGTGGAGTGGTAGACACCATTACCCTCAGCTTTGCCCACAGCCTGAGAAGGGGCTTCTGAGACAAGCTACTCACACTTTCAATTACTGGGTCACAGATCTGTGGGTCTTCTGGAGGTGAGCTCCTAGGACCTAGAAGACTGGTGGGTGAATTAGTGAGGTACCTGCTGCACAAGTGGAACAGTAGCCACCAACCTTCATCTCTGCATGCTCCGCCATGCTGGAAAGGGTTGCCAGGCCTGAGTGACACAGATTTGACCTTTGGTCCACAAATCTACTCAACTCCCAGAGGTAAGCTGCTGGGACATAGGACCTCAAGATCATTTAGGTTAGACATTCTACACTACAATCTCCTACCTGTGGATCCAATTGAGATAGAACCAGAAGAGGTGACTTGTAGACTAATCCCTGGATTCCAGCCTCCTATGCTACCCAGCACCTCAAAGAGGGTTGCCATTACTAGGAGCATATAGCCTTTGGCCAAAGCTCTACTCACATTTCAGACAGGCCGAGGAGGAAACAGGATGAATCACTCAACACCAGGGACAACAAAATGGATAGAGACCAGTGTAAGAACAAAAGCAACAAAGCCCGGGGTCAAAAGGCACCACAAGGTCTGAGCCATCTTACAGCTACAAGCCCTGGATGCCCTATCACACCTAAAGCAAAAGAAAACACCATTAAATGTGAGGTTATAAAAATGATAGAGACCTTAAAAGAAGAAAATAAATCTCTTAAAGAATTTAAGGAATTCATATTCCAACAGAGGAAAGTAATGGAGGAATCCATTAAAGAGATGTAGGAAACTCAAGCAAACAAAGGAAAGAGATAAAACTCTAACAAACAGAGGTAAAAATACTCAAGTTGGAGAAGGAAATGAATAAACTGGTTCAAGACCTGAAATTGGAAATGGAGACAATAAAGAAAACAGAAACAGAAACAATCCTGGAAGTGAAAAACTAAGGAAATAGAACAGGAACTACAGAAACAAGCATCACCAATAGGATATAAGAGATGGAAGTCAGAATCTCAGGCGTGAAAGACTCAATCAAAGAAATCTAAGAGGGTGTTCTGTATCTAAGAAGATGTTTTTACAATTGTGATGCAAGTTAGTATGAAAGCTGAGTTAGATAGAGAACTTTAAACACATGGAGATGGTGAGATAGTAGAAGGTTAAAGTCAGGGGCCAAATACATATGGACTGGACATTGAGTTATAAGCCATATAACTCTCATAATTGTGGCCTATCTATTTCTGTTGTTTTGTATTGTATTTATTTTTATAAGAGAAAGAACCATTTGTTGACTGAAAGGGGGAGGTGTTGGGGGGAAGAAGATATACCTTAAACTTAAAAAAAAGGGTAGAGGATGGGGGTTGAGGGGGAAAAGGGTGGAAGGGTGGGACTGGAGGGGGGAGTAGGGAGGGGATTGTGATTGAGATGTAACTTGAAGAAATAAAAAAGAAATCTATACATCCATCCAAGAAAATGTGAAATCTAAAAAAACTCCTCACCCAAAACATCCAAGAAATTAAAGAATCAGTGGAAAGATGGAACCTAAGAATATAGGAAAAGAAGAAAGAGAAGACTCCTGACTCCAAGGATTAGAAATCATTTTCAACAAAATCATAGAAGAAAATTTCCCAAACCTAAAGAAAGAGATGTCTATAAATAAATATTCAGGAGGCTTACAGAGTACCAAATAGGTTAGACCAGAAAATAAATTATGCCAGACAGATAATAATCAAAACAATAAATGTACAGAACAAAGAAGACATATTAAAAGCTGGAAGAGAAAAAGGCAAGTAACATATAAAGGCAGACCCATCAGAATCACACTTGACTTCCCTCAGAAACTCTAGAACCCAAAAAGGGCTGGGTAGATGTCTTACAGGACTGAAGATACCACAGATGTCAGCCCAGACTACTCTACCCAGCAAAACTTTCAATCAGCATAGATGAATAAAACAAGATATTCCATAACAAAACCAAATTTAGACAGTACCTATCCACAAATCCAGCCCAACAGAAGA
This sequence comes from Lophiomys imhausi, assembly GCA_907164525.1. Taxonomy (NCBI): domain Eukaryota; kingdom Metazoa; phylum Chordata; class Mammalia; order Rodentia; family Muridae; genus Lophiomys; species Lophiomys imhausi. Next base: position 4,200,583 of record CAJQZJ010032097.1, read on the forward strand.
TTCTAGAAGGAAAATTCCAACCTAGAGAAGATTACTACACCCAAGAAAACACAATAAACAAATAACTCACTAAAGCAAAACCACAGAAAAGAAGAAACAAACAAACAAACAAAAACACTACCAACACCTACATCAAAATAAAAGGAAATAACAATCTAATGTCATTAATATCTCTCAACTCCGCATTAAAAAGACACAGGCTTACAAAATGGATATATAGATAAGACCCATTACTCTGCTGCATACAAGAAATGCACCTCACCAACAAAGATAGACTTTACCTCAGAGTAAAAGGCTGGAAAAAGGTTTTCCAAGAAAACAGACCCAAGAAGCAAGCTGGAGTAGCCATCCTAATATCAAATAAAATAGACTTTCATCAAAATCAATCCAAAAAGACATGAAAGTACACTACCTATTTATCTTATGATAAAAGGGAAAATTCTTCAAGATGATATCTCAGTATTGAACATCTATTCCCCAAATACAAGGGCACCCACATTTGTAGAAGAAACATTACTAAAGCTTAAACCACACGTAATCTGTACACATTAATAGTGGGAGACTTCAACACTCATTCCACACCAATGGACTGCTCATCAAGACAGAAATCAAACAGAGAAATATTGAAACTAACAGAGGTCATGAAACAAATGGACCTAACAGACATCTACAGAACATTTCACCCAAATATAAAAGAGTATACCTTCTTCTCAGCCCCTCACAGAACCTTCTCCAAAATCAACCATATACTCATTTACAAAGTAAGCCTAAATTGACACAAGGAAATTGAAATAATCCCTTGAATTCTATCAGATCACCATGGATTAAAACTGGACTTCAACAACACAATTAGAAAAAAAAGCCTACACGTACATGAAACTGAACAAGTCCCTACACAATAACCACTGGATCAAGGAACAAATAAAGAAATAAATCAAAGACTTCCTAAAATTCAATGAAAATGAAGGTACAACATACCCAAACATATGGGACACAATGAAAGCAGTGCTAAGAGGAAAGTTCATAGATCTAAGTGTCTCCAAAAAGAAATTTCTGATAGTCTACACTAACAACTTCACAGGACAACTGAAAGCTCCAGAAAAAAAATAAGGAAACACTAAGATGGGCAGATGGCAGGAAATCATCAAATTCAGGGTTGAAATTGATAACTTAGAAACAAAGAGAACAATACAAAGAATTGACAAAGCAAAGAGCTGGTTCTTTGAGAAAAATCAGCAAAGTAGAAAAACCCTTAGCCAAACTAACTAAAAGACAGAGAAAAACAATCCAAATAAACAAAATAAGAAATTAAAATGGGAAAATAATAACAGACACTGAAGAAATCCAAAAAATCAATAGATCTTACTTCAAAAATCAGTACTCTACAAAATTGAAAAATCTAAATGAGATGGATGATTTTCTTGATAGATTCTGCCTACTATGCTTAAATAAAGACCTTTCAAACAGATTAAACAGTCCTATAACCTCTAAGGAAATAGGAACAGTTATTAAAAGTCTCCCAACCAAAAAAAGCCTGTGGTCAGATGGTTTCAGCGCAGACTTCTACCAGACCTGCAAAGAAGAACTAGTACCAACACCTCTCAAACTCTTCCACAAGATACAAACAGAAGAATCATTGCCAAACTCATTCTATAAGACCATAGTCACCCTGATACCTAAACCACATAAAGACCCAACAAAGAAAGAGAATTTCAGATTAATTTCCCTTATGATCATCAATGCGAAGATACTCAATAAAATACTTGCAAAGTGAATCTGAGAACACATCAAAAGTAGCATACATCATGATCAAGTAGGCTTCATCCCTAGGATGGAGGAATAGCTCAACCTATGAAAATCCATCAATGTAGTAAACCATACAAGCAAGCTGAAGGCCAATGTCAAATTAAATAGAGAGAAACTTAAAGCATTTCCACTAAAATTAAGGACAAGACAAGACTGTCCACTTTCTCTATATATCTTCAATATAGTACTTGAAGTTCTAGCTAGAGCAATAAGACAACTAAAGGAGATTAAGGGGATACAAATCAAAAAGGAAGAAATCAAAATATCCCTATTTGCTGATGATATGATGGTATACATAACTATCATATCATGTAACCCCCAAAATTCCAGCAGGGAATTCCTACACCTTCAGCAATGTGGTTAGATACAAAATTAATTCCAAAAAAATCAGTAGTCTTCTTTTTAAAAAAGATAAATGGGCCAAGAAAGAAATTAGGGAAACAAAATTCTTCACAATACACATGAATAATATAGAATACCATAGGGTAACTCTAAACAAGCAGGTGAAAAACTTATATGACAAAAACTTCAAGTCCCTGAAGAAAGAAATTGAAGAAGATATCAAAAGATGTAAAGATCTCCCATGTTCATGGATAGGTAGGATAAACAATAAAAATGCCATCCTACCAAAAGGAATATACAGATTCAATGCAATTCCTATCAAAATACCAACACAATTCTTTACAGACCTTTAAAGAATAATTCTCAATGAAAATGGAAAAAACAAAAAACCCAGAATAGTTAAATGAATCCTGGGCAATAAAAGAACATCTGGAGGTATCACTATTTCTGATCTCAATCTATACTACAGAGCAATAGTAATAAAAACAGCATGGTGATGGCATAGAAACAGACCAGTGGATCAATGGAATCAAATCAAAGTCCTAGAAATAAACCCACACACCTATGGCCACTTGATTCTTGACAAAGAAGCCAAAACCATACAATGGAAAAAGGAAAGCATCTTCAACAAATGGTGTTGGTCTAAATGGACGTCAACTTGTAGAAGAATGCAAATAGACCCATAGTTATCACCATGAACAATACTCAAGTCCAAGTTAATCAAAGACCTCATTATAAAACTGGACACATTAAATCTAATAGAAGAGATAGCAAGGAAAAGCCTGAAAGGCATTGGCACCGGTGACAACTTCCTGAACAGAACACCAATAGGTCAGGATCTAAAACCAAAAATCAATACTTGGGACCTTAGAAACTGAAAAGCTCTTCTAAAGCAAAGGACGCTGTCATTAGAACAAAACAGCAGCCTGTAAATTGGGAAGAGGTCTTCACCAACCCCACATCCGACAGAGGGCTAACATCTAAAATACATAAAGATCTCAAGAAACTAAACGCCAACAAATCAAATAATCCAATCAAATATGTGGTACAGAGATAAACCAAGAATTCACAAAAGAAGAATCTCTAATGGCTGAGAGGTACTTGAAGAAATGCTCAACATCCTTAGTCATCAGGGAAATGAAATTCAAAACAACTCTGAGATTCCATCCCATACCCAGGAGAATGGCTAAGATCAAAATGTCAAATGACAGCACATGCAGATAAGGAGGTGGAGAAATGAGAACACTCCTCCATTGCTGATGTATGTGCAAACTTGTACAACAATTTTGGAAATCAATCTAGCGATTTCTCAGAAAATTGGTTGAGATACACACGATATGTACTCACTTATAACTGGATATAGTCATATAGGACAGGACAACCATCCTGCTACCTGAAGACCCAAAGAAACAGGAACATAGCATAACTGTCCTATGAAAAACTTCAACCAGCAGCAGGTCATTGACTCTGTTGCCTGTTAGTAGAACAACTTACTTAGCTGGGTTGCCATATCAGGTCCCAGTACAAGAGGAAGCTCTTAGCCCTCATTGTGACTGATAAACTGAGGGTGGTTGATATGTTTAGGCTCCCCTATTCCAAGAAGAAGAAGGAGAGGATGGGACCAGAAGGGGTGGAGGGAGGGGGCTATGGTCAAGATGTAACTTGAAAAAATTTAATTAAAAAAGAAAGGATATTGATTTTAAAAAATGATAGTATCAGGTTCTCCCCTAGCAGTTGGAATTAATCTAGTAATGAGTAGTTGATAGATTTGAAATACCAGTTATAAATTTCTACCTATTGAGCTGTCCTGAAGTTATGTTAGAAAGCTGTTAGTAAACCCAAAGATATAGACTATTGTACCATGTTGGAGATCTTGCTGGGAAAGTCATTGTTGTGGATTGTAGGTTTTACATCTGGGTAGGATTATTGACTATTTTTTTCCTTTGGCAGCTTGCAAAGCACATGTGGATACTGAGAGCTAGTCCTCAGAAGGGAAGATTCCAGGTCAGCACTACTTCTATTCCTCAGACTTCTGTGTCTGAAGTGGGTTATGTCTTTACCAATAGGGTCTGACCTTCAAGCATAGGGAGGAAACCAAGGCAACTATCCCATAGTATTTTGGGAGCTCTTGAAGACCCCTCCTCTGGCTAAAAACTAAAATGGAGGTTTACTTTGCCTGGCACTGATTATATACGTGTGTGTGTGTGTGTGTGTGTGTGTGTGTGTGTGTGTGTGTGTGTGTAAACTATTATACCTAAGGCTAAAGGAACATTGTGGATCAGGGGGCACAAGCACTATAATAACCAGAAGACCTAGATTATAGATAATATCTTTTAGACATGATAAGGATGCTTTAACCATGAGATCTCAACAATCTAGTTGCCTAAACATTCCTGTGTAATAACAGCAACAATCAAGACTCCAACATGGATGGTAGAAATATCATAAGGTCCAACCCATAGATGAAGAGCTATAAGCAATCAATGGCTGATGAAAATAAAATGAGTCTCTTGATACATCATAAAATCCAAGTAGTCAGCATCAAACAAGTAAAACTAAATGGACTAAAAAAATACATATATACATATGTGTATGTATACATATATGTGTGTATGTGTATGTATATTTATGTATGTATATATATGTATGTATATAGAGAGAGATAAAGAGAAAGTGTGTGTGTGTGCGTATAAGAATATAATTAAAGAAGAGGTCCAAATTGAGAGGGAGTTAGGAGCATAAGGGGACTTAGATGGGGGCTGGAGAAGAGTGGAAATATTATAATACTCATGTATGAAACTATGGGGGAAAAGTTATTGAAAATAAGTAAATTTTGTTGCATATCCATAATCATTGATAATTTTTTTCAACAAAAATTATTTTGTGAATTTCACATCACCTGTTCCCTCCCATCTCCATCTCCCCCAAGACCCATCCTCCACCCTTGCAATCTGTCCCAGCATAAAAAATAACAGCTCATTGTGGAAGCTGCAGTGTATCTCAGTATGTCCCACAATATTCCCCTTGGTCCACACATTCTGCTTGCAAATGTTCATTATAATGACTCCTTGGTCTGACATGAGGTCCCTGGTTTCTACTACTCCATCAGTACTGGAACCTCACTGGAACTCTTCTTAGATATGCCACAACTGTCCTATGTCATGGAAATCCTGCTGTCCTGGGTTGTGGAACTGACCTCTTCTTGCACTATAGCAGTTCATCCATGGGGTAGATATTGGGGTGGGACAACTCAAAGCCCTGGATCTGGACCTGCATTCCCCACTTGCATGGCCAATTCTACTATGGAAAGGTACAGGGCCTGCTCTCCTGAGTGCTGCAGCATGTGAGGGCAGGGAAAGCTCTCCTGCTCTTGTGACCCCTTCTGAGCCAGATCTCCTGTTGGCCAATGTGGTGAGAGCAAAAGGGAAGGGAGGCATCTCTCCCTAGCCAACACCACCACATAATGGACAAAAGGCAGGGCTGACTCATCCACAACCACCACATCCAGGGCCAGGTAGAGTTCTTCTAGTTTCTGATTTGTTTCCTGTCCTAGGAGCCCATCTGGTGCTTGCCTAGTGCTGATCTGGTGGTCATCACAGCTACCTCATGGCACCAAAGTGGTGTTGGTATCCAGCTTGCTTTTTCCCCCAGGAATGTTAGGCTATTATTCATTCAAATGTTCATAGGTCAGAACACTGAATTTAGATATAGCCTCTCTCCTCTCTGCCACCTACTGATGCACATGTGACATCATTGATAACTTTTAAATGAAAGAAGTTGTCTTTACTTTATGATTCTGTATAATGAAAGAGAATATAAACTCTTAAATCAGAATATTATTCTACCCATAATTATGTTGCTAATATTAAAAGAAAAACAAATCTTCCATTTCATATAAAAATACATAAAATTTACTATTTAATAAAATTTTATTATTTATCCCTATTTTAAAAATAAAAATGGATAAAATAAATCTTGCTATATTAAAATATGTTTTAAAAGTACCTTTTTTTCAAGGTGACATAGGGACTTTCTTTGAAAAATACCCGCTTGCTCTCAGACCCAGAACTTCTTTTAAATTCCTAAACAACTTAAAACTTAACTGTGAGACTATAACTATCTAGTCTTCAGCCACATCAGAGACCTGAGAAGGAAAGGAATATTACTATTAGTTGTGAAATACATATGGACTGGGCAATGTGAATGCATGTTATGCCCTATAATTTTCATAATTGTTGCCTACTTGTTTTTATTGTTTTGCATTGTATTTATTGTTATAAGAAAAAGAGACTTTTATTGTACTAAAAGGGGAAGATGTTGGGGGGAAGATACACCTAAAATTAAAAAGCACCCAATCTCCAGTCAGTCATATACTCAGTAATGAAATGCATTGACACATGAACTCTTTTCAGGAAACCATTGGACCTTCATCCTCAGCACTATGCTTTAATGTTGTTTTAAAATTACTGCTAAATTTTGAGACAGATAAAGGATGTGGTGGAAAGAAGTGGATTTTTATTTGTAAGAAGGGTTTTTTGTTTCATACCTTTACATAAAGGTAACATTTTTGTCAAATGTTTATCAGTTTTTAAAAGTAAAAACCTTAACGTCTATACACACAATTTATACTGACAGCCGTCACCTTGTTTAGAATCTGACCCATTTCTCAGTAAACTATCTAAAATGTTGTAGCTCTCAAGTGCTGTGATTAGAAAATGTGGACTTGGAGCCTGGGGCAAGGGAAAAGGAAAATCAAACCAGTCTGCAGACTCTATAGTGAGAAGCAGACATAAGTTCTGGTCAATACAATCTTGGAATTTGGAAAGAGATGACATAAATTATTCACAACCAGAACTCAAAATAGACCAAGAAAGCTTGAACAGAGGAGTTGCATGCTGAATACTTGTTACCCACCAGGCATGGTTTATTTTGACTGACAATTTTATGATGACAATTTTATAAATTTTCTTAAAAGGGAGGAATCATCACTCTAATTTCACATATGCCAGAGATCAATTAGTAACATTGTATGAAATGAAGTAGTTAGAAATCAGGGGGGTTGGGATTTGATGATCCCAGGTTGGTCTCCTTCCACAGAGAGTAACCCTGACAACTGGAGAGACTGCTGTCCATGTGGACATTCCTCAGCAAAGGCAAAAACTGAGTCTGCCAGGTTTTGTTTGTTCATCTTCCACCTGTGAAGAACACCATCATTCCGAAAGATTCTTTCAACATCTGATTTTCTTAGAAATATACCAGAACTAGACTGTTTCCCCTGAAGCATTTCTCCAAACTTTCTACTTCTAGGTATGTTTTTTCAGTCTCAGTATTGCAACCCAGTATTACAGATGGAAACAATTTGATATATTGTCACCATCATATTTTTATGTAACAGTATAAAATTGAAATAAACAGGAAATACAATCATTGTGCATTGTAATAGCAAGTAATTCTCATGAAACTTTATTCCTGTAGGATATATGACATGCTTAGTTTGAGTGATTTGACAGCCAGTGGTCTGTAGACCATCCTTGGTTTCAGACGGTTAATCTTATTCTGTAATGATATTTCAAACATATCCAATATGTCACTCCACTAAAATTATAAGTTCACATCAAAGACACAGGGAGTAGCTGTCTAGATTTGCAAATGTAACTATCGTGATGTCTGCAAGATAACATATTCTCAGCAAATAATTATAAACTTAGTTGGGAAGCAAAGAGAGACCAGCTGGTCAAAGCTGCAGCTGAGTTCTCATTGCTCTGGCCTCCAAAACTGCTATGACAAGAAAAGAGAAGCGATACCAAATAGCAGTATCAGTGGGGCTGGATCTAGCACTGACTATCATTAACTTTTTTTTGTTTTCTGGTGAAGAATGAGATGGCCAACCTAAGAAATATGACTTCCGGGAATAATAAAAATGGAGCAGGAGAAGAAGAAATATCTTTAATCCTAGATCTCAAAGGCAACTATTCTCAACATGTGTAATTTTACAGTCCATGTTTGCTGTATTTTCCCATGACAATGTTCTGATATATTACACGTGTGTGCTTTACATTATAATTGTTATTGGTGATAGAGTGACACACTATGTCTTAATGGAAGCTTATTTAGTCATTCTCCCATTGTCAAAAAGTGTTGGATGGTTTCTAATTTGTAGTGTAAGTAATGACTTAACAAACATCTTTATGTACAGCTTTTCCTGGTGTTTATAGCCTTAGGTTCTTAGAAATGAAATCAATGGATCAAAAATAGTACTAAGCTGATTCCTAATGACTTATTATTATATCTCTAGCTTAAGTCATCTTTCAATCCTCATAACAGGTTCTATTTACAGCACATGGTTATTAGCACAGAGACCTACTTCTGGCCACTGTATAGAGAATGAGACTGCACAATACTCAACCATAAAGAGAAAATATACATAGTACCCTCTCTCTTCACTTGGTAAAAAGATCATTGCTTGTAGTGGGAGTAAAAGAATGTAAGAGCTAATGGTGGATGACTACAACAGAACAAAGCATCTCCATTATATGAACTTACAGTAGTTTTGACAACATCATGAGATCTGTAGAAGCCCAAGCCAAAAAAAAAAAAAAAAAAATCCCAAGAGGGAGAAAGGTGCTGGCCACAAAATTCCACCATCGTTGAGAAACTATTGGCCATTTACAGCAAGTGGGAGAGGAAGAAGCAGTTTTCTCTAAAAGTGTCGCTCCTGGTAAGTTAATCACATTCCAGTGGAAGACCACACATTCAAGAATACGTGGACAGCACAAATTGGTCTTGATGAACTTAAATTAAAAATATATATGGACACACAACTGGGTGGGTATGGATGAGGGAAATCTGGGAAGAGGTGGGATAGAAGGGAATATGATCAAAATATGCTATATGAAATTCTCAAAAACTTATTTAAATGAACCTTTGCTGGCTAGCTTATGTCAACTTGACACAAGCTACCATCATTAGAAAAGAGGGAGCCTTAAATGAGAAAATGCCTCCTTAAGATCATCTGTAAGCAAGTCTGTAGGACATTTTCTTAATTAGTGATTGAGGGAGGGTCATTGTGAGTTGGGCCACCCTTGCACTGGTGGCCCTGGATTCTATAAGAAACCATGGTGAGCAAGTCATGTGGAGCAAGCTAGTAAGTAGCACCCCTCTATGACATGTACATCATCTCCTGCCCCCAAGTTTCTGCGATGTTTGTGTTTCTATACAGACCTCCTTTTATGATGAACTGTCCTGTTGAAAAGTAAGCCAAAGTAACCCTTTCCTCATCAAGTTGGTCATGGTGTTTCATCATAGCAATAGTAACCTTTAAAGAACCTTTAGAGCTCATGATATATTGCTAAATCTTGGCTCAATGAGAGAAAAATAAAATGGCAAGACATTGTGTTCAAGACACTGACATGGAGGAACGCTGAGTTGTGTAGATGGCTTGTTGATTTTGATTTTCTCCAGACATTTCCCCCTTTGGTATTCGAAGCAGTATCTATTGAGCTCAATCTGCAGCCGTCTTGATTGAGCTTCAGAGCAAGTAGCTTCTCCTATGAATGTTTGAAAAGCCAGCACTCCAACTGGAAAGGAAGTTTGTAGAAACACTTCAGATTGTCTGTAACTTAGAAAATTAGGGCACTGATTTGGGTGAAAGATTTATCCCAGTGCAGAAAAGAAAAACACACAGACTGAGCTTTTGTTTTTAGTGAGGAATGTCGCTTTTTTCCCCATTGTCAACAGTGCCCACCATGTGAGTGGGTAGCATAGACGATTAATAAAGAAAGCTTGAAGCCACGCTATTTTTATATGCTCTTCAGTTTATTTGGGTAGAATCCTTTTCTCATTCTATTCCTGTAACAGTTTATTTTTCATCAAGAAGACAAATCCTTTTAGTCTATAAACAAAATTTCTATAATTTTCATTTATGTTAAAATTTTAGATATAAAAAACTGCATTTAGAGGCTTAGCCTTTTTTCTATAGTCAAGAATTTGAACAACTACCAACCTGTCAACATATATTGACCTGGCAATACAGTAATTCAGCAAGACATACTTCACCAATTAATATTCTACTCCATTTCACTTTTTTAAATGAATGTTTATTAGATGCCAAAATAAAAGAACATCAAAAGATATTCTACCCCATCTCAATTTTCTTTGTCAGAGAACATCTTTTAGGATCTTTTGCTGATTAGCATAAATTTGTTCAGCTGAAGACAGTGCAATGAACTGTGTGTTTCTAACAAATTTCATATTTTAAATTCTAGCCCTCTATGTAGCTGTGTTTGGTGATGTGAATTTCTTCAATAAAGTAATCAAGGTCAACTGAGGTAATTAATATGGAGTTGTAATCCAATAGGATTAGTGTTCTTAAAGGAGACATTCATGAATGCCATGCATCAAGGGAAATACTGTTAGTAATTATGTGGAGAAGATGGGTGTCTGTCAGGCAGGGGAAAAAAAATCCTTATTACTAGATAAATTAGCTGGGAAATTGACCTTAGCACTTTCAACCCCTATAAATGTTAGAGTAAAATAAGCTGTTTATTATGTCATTCAGTCTACAGTACTTTGTCATGGATGCTTTCTATGAAAAGACTAGTGCAAGCAGGCAAGGGACAATGATTAGAGGACAGAAGGAGAAGAGAGAGCTCGATATTTCTGGTCATTTGCCTCAAGTAGTTGTGTCGCTTCTGTGGATGAGCGCTTTTTCATCAATCCATTTCTCCCTGTGCCCGAAGCCTTTTCCTTGAATGTCCCACTTCTGATCAAGCCCTGACCACTATGTCTTTGTTTCCCACAAGACATCTTCCCTCCTTAAGACGATCCCATGGACTTCTAAAGCAAGCGATATCAGTCATGCTTTCTCCAACATAGTCTTTCTTGTTTGTTGCTGGAAGAAAACTTCCTGACAGTTCTCATGGGCCACATCTACTCTAGTCTTGCAGTTATGTTTCCATAAAATTGGTCTTACTGTAAGTCTTAACATTCCTAGATGCTACAAAGACATGATATATAGTTCTTACCTTGCTCAATGGGTTAGGATGATGATGTTTCAAAAACCAATAAAGTTGATGGTCATCCTAAGGACATGAATCAAGATATGCATGATGACAGGGACACTGATGGATCAGATTAAGAAAGCAAGGCAATGAATTTGTGCATGATGATGATAATGATCAAGAAAACCCTAAAGGAAAAAAATGCAGTTCTAAGTGTACAATTTTTAGATATGCCTGGAAAATCAAGGAAGGAAAAGATTACTGACTTAGTTAGGGTTATTATTTCTGTGATAAAACACTATGACCAAAAGAAACTCGTGGAGAAAAGTGTTTGTTTTGTTCACAATTCCATTTTACAATTCATCTTCAAAAGCAGTGAGAGCAAGAACTAATGAAAGACAGGAAGCTGGAGGCAGGAGCTGAGGCAGAGGTCGTGAAGGGGTGCTGTTTACTGGCTTGATTCCCATGCTTGCTTAGCTTGTGTTCTTATACATCCCAGGACGACCAACCCCATAATAGCATCACCCACAATGGGCTATGCCCTCCCCCAACAATCACTAATTAAGAAAATGTTTTACAGCCAGATCTTATGGAAGCATTTTCTTAGTTGGGTTTTCCTCCTCTCGTAAGACTTTAGCTTTTGTTGAGTTGGCATTTAACTATCCAGTACTGCCACTAGAAATGCGATTCCTCATCAACCCATGATGCTTTGAGTGGCAGATCAAGAAATTTGGAAGAAGGGATGGGAACAAAGAGAAACTTCAGACAGTGGTAAAGATGATCTCAGTGACTCTGCTGTGAAGGCATACTTTTAAACTATTTATTTATTGTTATATTAATAACTCTACCTACCTTCTAACACACCAATCCAAGATATAGGAGAAAAAAGGATAGTAAAGACAGAGAATGTAGACCTCTTCAGACGTAGATACTTGGGGAGATTTGTTAGGATTCCCACAGTCCAGCCAAACAGCATACACAGGAACAGGTACCAAGAGCAACATAACCATCAGCAGTTCCAGGGAGGTCTAGAAGGGACAGTAGCAGCAACAGTGACTCTGGTATTGGTGACAGTGGTGACAAGAGTTGCCACACTCTCACTCAGGGCTGCAGTCTCTGCCCTTCAACCTGAGCAGTGATCTTCAGCAGCAAAGGCAGAAGTAAGTCTTGGAAGAAGTCTCAAAGTGTTGTCTGGAGTATTTAGAAGAGAAGCAATGATTAGAAATTATGCCAAGCAAAACCCCTCTGTGTTTCTGGGATTTTTATTTATACACTTTCAAAATCAGCACAAGGATGTTTTCTAATTGGCCAACCCTACAACCCCCACATGAGGTACTTTCCGATTGACCAAGATCATGTGCTCTCCAAGGAGTCTGTCCATCAAAGGATGTTTTCCAGCAAAAAGCATGTTCCGAACATGTGACAGTCTCCAGTTGACAAAACATCATGCGCTCTTCCATCTGGATATTTTCCAGGAGTCTGTTTTTCAGTGGTGAATAAAGCACTGCCACATCTCACACTTGAGACCAAAACAGAAAGCACATTCATTCAACACAAGTGTTTTTAAAGAAATCAAAACTTCTACCATACTGCAGGAGAACCTTAACAGCATGAGGATTCTCACTCTGACTGTAACTCTACTGTCCCCTTAAAGCAACAGGCTCCTCAGTCTGTGTCTTCTCAGTTACCAGATCCCTGCTAGCCAGGACTCTCATTTTGGAACACTGCCTCCTCTGTTTAAAGCCTAGGGGCCACCTTCAGGGACTTCTCCATTCGCAGGACTACAAAGAATGCCAAGACTCTGAGGGCAAGGCAAACTCCCAGGTAAACCTCTATGTCTGCGTTGGGGATCCTCATGAAGAAAATATCTCTCTGCATCCTCAGCATCTCTCCACTTCCTCTTGGCAAAATGCATATATCGTCAGTGTGGAGCATTAATCCTAAAGCAGAGACTATTCATTCTGCCCAGTGTATCCAAGGTACAAAGGAAGCCACAAGATGACTTAGTTGTGCTTCTTATCAAAGCATTCTCAATACAAAGCAAGGATAATATTTATGAAGCTTTCCTGGAAGCAGCACTGATCACCTGTGATGGCTTTTGATGACAATGAGTCATAGAACAAGAGGTTCTTATTAGACTTGGTTGAAAGAGGCCCTGACATTGTCAGAGCATTTTCCAATTTCAACTTAAAAACATTGACTAGTGGGTAGCTCTTAAATTCACTGCATAAAAAGAAGGCATTTCATTTAGAAGAGATGGGTCCTTCAAATGGTGATGAGCCATTCCCATTTACTTTAATTTTGTTTCTTCTCCCATTATTTAGGGATTTGTGATAAGGGGAACCTTAATGTTTTTGAATTTTGTGTACTGGCAGTATTGAAGTAGAGATTTTGGGAAAATAGTGTTATTTAATGTAGACTTCCCTGTCTGATTTTATGTTTTAGCATTTTCCTGTAAATATTTTGTGATATTTTACTTGAAGTAGGATAGATCACAATGTCACTTCCTGACACAAAAGAAGATACGTGAAAAGAAAATGTACAATTCTTTGATTAAGAGTTTTAAATTTTATATCCATACTGATTTAAATTTTGGTTGTGTCATTATTAAGTAAATCAATAAATGTTCTATGCCAAGTTCCAAAAAGAAAGAAAAACTTAGGCTAGTAGTTCTCAACTGGTGAGTTGTAACCCCTTCGGAGTTCACATATCAGATATCTTGCATATCAGATATTTGCATTACCATTCATAACAGTAGCATCTTTATAGCTATGGAGTAGCAACAAAAATAATTGTATGGTTGGGGGTCATTGCAACATGAGAAACTCTATTAAAGGGTCCTGGTGTTAGGAAGGTTGAGAACCACTGGTTTAGGCTGCAGCTTTCAGCTTTCTTGCTGCCCAGGGCTGAGAACCACTGGCTAGGCTGAGCTCCCCTTGCAGAGAGTGAGGCACTTCACTTGTCAAGCTTTAAGTTTTCAGGAGTTAGAATGAGTCTTTTAGGTGATTTATCCTTCAGGTACTATTCAAAGGGTCCCAGGAATATGCTCTGATTGACAGGTAAGCAATGTGGAATCTGTCTGATTGTCACTTCCTACTAAAGCCTTTCTCTGAACTCATACTGCATTGACAGGGCCAAATGGCAAGTTCAAGAAATACTATGAATGACTGCATTCACTTTTTATCTTCATTCATGCTGGCCTCCCTTCTTATTACTCAGATACTTTCCTCTTGTTATGAATATCTGTCACTTTGAATAAAAAAAAAGTGATTGGACTAAAATGATCCACGAACAAATTTAACACTCAGATACTCAGAGAAATTATTAACTCAGACATTGATCTCAGCATTGTGGCAAATTCTGTATGCTCTGTAATGGTTCTCTAGATGGTATATTTGATGATGATTTTTGTGTTCCACAGATAATTGTGTTTCCATATATATATATATATATATAATATATATATATATATAGAGAGAGAGACAGACAGACAGACAGATAGAGATAGAGATAGAGCCACCTGAGGCTTTATTTTAGAAAATGCAATTGAATTGAGTTCGGGTAGAAGGCAGGGGCCAGTAGACTACCCCAGATGAGAGATTTCTCCAATGATCAGAGGGTTAGTGCTGACCCTCGGGTGGGTCTCTTGTTCCTTGCACTCTGCTGTGCAGCTGTCTCCCCTGTGAGCCCTGAACAGCTGCAGGAGCCCAGGTTGGCAATGACTTCAGTGACCATTCACTTGGGCAGGATGTGAGAAGACTTGGACACCAGCTTCCCATAACAGGTTTCAATCTTCTTGACAACCATTGCCAGCTTGGCATTGGGATCCTTAATGGCCGTGTCCCCATGTTGCTCAACATCAGCGATGGCAGCCTCCAGGGTTGCCCTCTGGCCTTTGAGGGTTTCAATATCAGTACTTAGGCAGCTGATGTCCCAGTTTATATCCGAGATCTCTGTCTTTGTGTGGTGCCAGTCATACCCATGCTTCCTAGCCAGGGTCTGCAACTCTTTGTACTTAATCTGGTACATGCTCTAACCCTCAGCTCGGCTATGGTGGGCCATATCCTCATACTGGGCACGGACTTCAGCGATGATATTGTCTATGTCCAGGGAGCAGCTGCTGTTCATGGACAGCTGTACAGACATCTGAAACTGCAGCTCACGTATCTCCTCTTCGTGGATCTTCGGGAGGAAGTCAGTCAGCCCTTCTAGGTGGGGTTCCAGTTCCACCTTGATTATACATGCTTCATCCACATCCTTCTTGATGAGGACAAATTCATTCTCAATTTCTGTATGCTTGTTGATCTCATTCTCGTACTTGTTCTTGAGGTCCTCCACCAGGCCCTGCCTGTTGCCAAGCTCTGCCTCCAACCTCAGCTTCTCCTGGACCAGGGATTCTAGCTGCCATTGAAGATTATTGATATAACTCTCGAACATGTTTTTTATGTTGCTCCTTGCTGTCTGTTGCAGCTGCAACAGGCTGAGTTTGGTCTTCAGCATCTTGTTCTGCTGCCCCAGAAAGCGCAACGTGTCAATGAAGGAGGCAAACATGTTGCTAAGGGATTTAATCTGTTCCTTCTCCTGAGTGGCCACAGTCTGGATGTGGCCCACCTCCAGCTTCAAAGGTCTCAGCTGGCTCTGGTTCACTGCGATGCTCCTCACATCAGCTCCATTAAAGCCACCCATACACATGCTGGTGCCCAGGTTTCCCCAAAGCTGCTACTACTGCCCACCACGGAAAAGCACGAATTGCTGATGCAGCCACTAGGTGCACATGAACAGACCGCTGCTGAAGGCCTGGGGACAGGGGTTGGACATCTTGTAGGATTTCTGGGTCACCCTGATGGGCACTGTAAGTCCAGAGTGAAGGTAGCAAGCTGAAGATGAGGTTCGAGAGTGAACTGAGCAGACAGTTTTCGGCTGTCTCCTTTGCATGGCTAGAAACTGGGAACAACTCAAATGTCCCTCAACTTAAGGATGGGTTTAAAAAAAAAAAACTGTGGTACATTTACACAATGAAGTAGGACTCAGCTATCAGAAACATGGAAATCATTCAATTTGCTGCCAAATGGATGGAGCTAGAAAAACTAGTTCCATCCTGAGTGAGCTAACCCAGACTCAGAAAGATGCACATAGCATGTATGCACTTATAACTGAATTTTAGCCATGTCATACAGGATAACTACCCCACAACCAACAGACTGAAAGGAGCAGGAACATGGACTTTGTTACCTGTTAGTGGGACACTTTGCCCTAGTGGAGCTGCCATGTAGAACCCCAGTACAAGAGGAAGCTCTTAGCCCTCATATGCTGATAAACAGAAGGGGGCTGAGATGTGGGGGCACCCCACACCAGAGGAGTCAGATAGGTGGGAGAAGAGGGAACGACTGGGAGGGTGAGACTAAAAGGGGTGCTGGAAGGGAGCTGTGATGGATATGTAACTTGTAGTAATAAATAAAAGTAATTTAAAAAAAAAGAAGTCTACAGAGGGCCATGTGATAACCTTTCAATTAATACCCAGTCACTGCTTCAAAGGAAGGATTTTCTACATAATTCACCATAAATATAAAGTGTGTCTCATACTGCACTTTAATATTTATCAAGCTTTCCATGGTAATATGTTGAATTTTCTTCTCTATTGCTGTTTATTTTCACTCTCATTCAGTCAGAAAATATTTAGCGATTAAATGCATATTAGTATCGTAATTTAATTTTAAACTATACAAACTATATAAACTGCATAATTTGTCACCTAGGAAATATACTCTGATATAACATTCTTAGCAGTCATTAGTAAACTCACTTCTTTTTATTTATTGACTTTGGTATAAGGTCTTACACTGTAGCCCAAATTGTCCTAGAATTCACGAGGTAGCCCATGCTGGCTTTGAACTCAAAGCAATCTTTCTTCTCAGCGATATTGCACACTGGGTTTAAAATTCAGTACTTTCTATAAATTTTTATCTAAAATAATAATACTTTTCTCATCTAACAATGTTTATTTGTAAGTTGGTCTCTGTTATCTTTATATCCATTTGCAACATCGTCTGTTGTGACAAAAAAAAAAAACCACTTTGCTTCAATATCTGTTAGACTTTGTAATGTAAAATACTCCCTTCCCCCCCAATGGATGGAGATCACTAAATTGTATTTAACATCTCTGACCTCCTTTACTTAGTTACATATATGCAACATAGAAAAAAATTAGTATTAAATGTCAGACTAAGATACCATATTCTTTTTTTTTTATTTTTTGAGCTTGCCTTGGGTTTATTTGTAAAAACAGCATAGGACACTGGTCATCAGCAAATAGTGGGTGGATAGGTGTGTCACACCAGTCCATCTGTCTTCACGTTGGCAGAAGCCTTTTCTATGGGGTCTTCACAGGGGCCTGGGCACCTTTGGGAGCCTGAGCTGGAGCTGGAGCCTGGGCCTTAGCTGGAGCTGAAGTCTTGGCCTTAGCTGGAGCTGGAGCCTGGGCCTTAGCTGGAGCTGGAGCCTGAGCCTTAGCCGAAGCTGTGGCCTCTGCCTTGGCTTGAACCTTGGGCTTTGGTTGGGAGAGCATACGGCCCTTGGCCATGTAGCTTCGAATCCGCTTCCCAAGCTTGGGGTGAGCGATGAAAGCAAGGCGGCTGAGTTTGCGGCTGGGGCCCTTTGGCATCTTGGGTTTAACGGCCTTAGGCTTCACAAGGGCCTTAATGGCCTCTGCACACGCGCTCACCGCCTTTGCGTTGTTTGCCTGCATCTTCTTCAGGCCTTTCTTGTTGTGCTTCTTGGCAAAGCGCATGTTCCTCAGGAACTTGGGGTCAACCCCCTTAAGAGACTCATATCTTTGTGACCAGGGTTTCTTAATGTTGTGTGTGGTGTGGTTCTTGGACTTGGCCATGTCTGCACGGTAACCAGCAGATCCCGCAGCGCCTAGCAAGATACCATATTCTTATTTTCCCCACTAAACTAGCATATAGTAACTTATAGTAACCCAGTAACACTGTGTTTTTCTTCTGAGCTAGAACTGAATTTGAGAGAAAAATTATGTTTCCTATGCTGTAAATTTGCTGTGCAAAAGCTAGAAGCTAATGTGTACAGGCAGTTAAAAGGATGCTGCCCTCCCTTCTCCTTGCAATTAGAGTCCAGCCCCAGGGTGTAGGATAGGTGCTCTTACAAGCAATTTGTTTTTGACTGACAGATGCATGAAGTCAGAGGGATGGGGAATACCAGGAACTAAAGGGGAGAGATTCTTTTACGTTCAGGATTGGTTTTGGAAAAGGCCCTGGTTTCCTAACAAAAAAAAGATTGTATTCTCCTTCACAGAGGTCAGAGTGAGAGAGCACCTAAAAGACAAATTCCCATACAGCTTCCATTTCTTGATATACAGCTGTGGAATGACAGAGATGGTCTTCCTGTGCACCTTCCACAGCTTGACAAACCAGCTTGACTGACATGTTTTCATGAGAGTTTTAGGGCTGGAAGTTTCAGCACTTGGTGCTCTTTTTGTCTACATAGAGTTTTTCTCCAGTAGCTCTACAGATAAAACAACAATACGTATGATATAAAAATATGATAATTTTCCTGAAGTTGGTATGTGGCTTTCTCATCAAACCATAATTTGCAGAATTAAAGTATGAACTTTTCATATATGTGAATTAAACAATATAAGTGCCAACTTTAGCATTAATGGTTGAAATAAATTATTTTTTTCATAGTGATAAATTATTTCAGATTGGAAATAATTTCTTCTTGTTTTAAAATTACCATAATATCATTAAAATAAAAGAACTGTATTCTTAACCTCAGCTTTTTTCCTAACCACCCACAATCCTACTTTAAGTATTTCATAAACCATGCTACTACTGGTTGAGGCCATGTTTTCACAGTTGACTGCAAAATAAATTAGGTACCAGGACCTGTTCCTTTAATTTCAGGTAGTTTTATTGTCTAAATTATTTAGTGGAAGGCTCTACATGGATGCTCCGTGGATGAGTGAAATTTAACCTTTAAATATTTGAAACCACAATTTTTCCTTGAAAAGCATTTCCTGCTCCAATATTATTTTGGTCAGTGGATGGTGCCCCACCTGTTACCATTTTTTTTTCCATGAAAGAAAGAACCTAGCCATTATCCTACTCTTTCTGATCCTCTCATGTGTTTAACTTCCTTTGTTTATCACCCTTCTATTTCACTGCCAATAACTCAGTTCAAGGCTTCAATATATCTTGAATATCAAACTATGCCAAGATGCCTAAGAAAATACATGGCAGTATGTGCACACGTGTGTGCATTACTATTCACACTAATGTTTGTAATTTATAACAATGGAGAATTGGTTATGTATACAATACATGGATATTTGTCAGAAAAATATAGAGAGATGAATATTTGAATAAAATAGTTTGCATTTTCAAATAACATATTGTAGATATGATAAAGCAATGTTTTGCAAGAGGTAAAGAGTTGAATGAGAAGAAATATTTTTCTGTTTATTTTAGACAATGCTTTTTAAAATTTTTATCTTAAATGCATTTCTTTAAAAACTAACATTTCTGTTCAATGAACTTATTCCTATTATAAGTGTTAGTAAACTTGTTAGTTTTCTAAACAATGTTTAGAAAAACATAGTTATAGGAAAAGCACTGTAATTAGATGCATGAAATACAAGATGGCTGGATATTAAAGTTTTATCAACATACTTGCTTATCCTTTTACAAGATTTCTCTAAAATGAAATATTTTTAGCATTTTAGTTATTTATTTCAATGGAGTATTTTAATTTATTATGTGACAGTTTCATACATAAAAAAATGTATCTTGATCATATCCACTTTCAACTCCCCCAGGTACACATCCCAGTCCTCACTCTAAGTCTTCATTTGGGAGTGGGAGTATTTTTTTTTTCTGAAGCCTACTGAGTCCAAATAATTCTGCTTTCTGGAATGTTGGCTAAACTCATTGACTTGATATTTTGTTGTCCTTGTGCTGATAACCATAACTGCAGTATATTCCCGAGTATAATGGCCATGTCATATCTAGAAAATGGCATGTCACAGTACTCCTCCCTACCCTCCGGCTCTTACAGTTTATCATCCTCTCTTTCCAAGATGTTTTCTGGTCCTTAGAAAAGGATAGTACAAATGCCTCATTTATGAATGGGCATTTAATATTCACTTATTCTCAGAATCTTGACCAGTTATGAGCCTCTACAGGAAGTGCTGAGGATTGCAGAGAAAGCCTCCCTGGTCACAGTTGAGGGTAATGTTTATATATATATGAAATAAGTATTTATAAGGAAATTTGGCAATATGCCCATTTAATAAGAATAGTAAGTTTCTCTAGGGACTATGACCCCCAGAGCCATGTTTCTTTTTTCACATTTACAATAGTAGACATGAATTCCTTCCTGTGAATCAGGTTTTAAAGATAAGCTAAAAGCATTGTTTACTACCAGAACCTTTATATTAGTATTGTTCTAATAGACACATATTGTCTGCACTGTATTGTAATGTCCAAAATTCATTGTGGGGTAATAATATTGGTGAATTTTATCACTGAGTGGCCGGCAGAACACCTTCTGATGCTATGGACCAACCAGCTCTGGTGGCACTAGCCACTATTTTGGGTACTGCTTGAACCTCACTGATCAATAGGGAGGTGTCTGGCACTGAAATTTTTGTTTAAGAACACGTCTTCCAGGGGAAACATAGTCCAAACATGAGGGGTTATTGCATTCAAAACCCATATATATGCATTATTTGTAATATATATTACAAATAATGCATTTTCTTGAATGCATTTATAGAGCCTTAGTTTTGATTCACCTCTTGTGAACACTCCCCTCACTCATCCTCCATCCATGCTTAAAGTTATAACTCACAATATCCTCCCTTCCTACTTTGACATCATATGTATTGTACTAGCTCCTCATCTATTAAGACCTCTCCTGCCCAATGGGCCCTTTATAGCTTCCTAAGTTTTACAGATACTCCAAATTAAGTACACATATGAGAAAAAACATGTGACTTTTAGTCTTTATAGGCCTGGGCTGTTACCTCATTTAGTGTGTAATATTTTCCAGTTCCATCCATTTTCTTGTAAATTTCATAATTTCATTCCCTTATGCATATAAAACACATTTTAATTATCCCTACTTCTAGGTTGATTTCATCTCCTATATATTCTCAATAGAGCAGCAAAGAACATGAGTGTTCAAGTTTCTGTGTATATTTGAGCCATCCCAGAGAATGAAAATAATACACAGTAATTGCAAGTACTGAACTCCAAATGTTTTGGAGCAGAGATAATAAAGTGGGCAAAGATAAAAAAGTTTACAGAAGCTCAAAGGAGTGAGAGCTTATTAAGAGTGAGTCTCAAAGAGCACATATATATACCTCAGTCAGGGTTCTCTAAAGTAATAGATCTGGTAGAATGAATGTGTTTGTGTGTGTGTTATATGTGATATGTGTGTATGTATGTGTGTGATATGCATATGTGATGTATGTGTGTGATATATGTGTGTGACATGTGTATGTGTGTGTGTGTATGTGAGAGAGAGAGAGAGAGAGAGAGAGATTTTTTAGAGTAGCTTAAAGGCTGTGATCCACAGAGCTCAACAATGTCTGTCCTCCAATGGAAAGGCCAAGAGCTGGTAGTTATTTAGTTCAGAAGACTGGATGTCCCAGCAGTTCCACTCTGGTGCCTGAGTCCCAAAGGACTCCCTCGGAGGTGGAGGATGTTGAACTTGTCAACAAGAGTTAGGGCAAACAGGGAAAAAGCAAAAGTTTCCTTCTTCTATGTCCTTTTATGTAGACTGTCACCAGAAGGTGACCCAGATTTAGGGTGAGTCTTGACTCAATCAAGAAAATCCCACCCAGGCATGCCCATCTGCTTGGATTCTAGTTGATTCCAGTTGTAGTCAAACTGACAACGAAGATTTGCCATCATAGTAGATGAGCTGAAGAGATTCATTTGTATATTAAAAATGTCAGAGGAACATATAAGTTTAGTATTTGTCTGTTTCCTCATTTTTTGCCATGATCACTAATATGTTCCTGTATGGTATCCTATAAGCATGTCGCATATTTTTGTTTTAATTCTCATATAAATCTGAAGTTTAGCATTATAGATATCATTATTTTACAGATTGAAATAAACTAGAGTTTATAAGAGATAAGACATTTGACCATGAGCAGAGAATAACATCAGGGCCCCCCAGACACAGTTTCTGAAGCACTCATGATACTGAGGAAATGTGTGGATCATATCTGTGGACAAGTGCAGATGCAGGCAGGTAACCACGGGGCATCACAGTGGTCCCAGTGCAAGGTAGCAAAGAGAAATGCTGGAACCTTCAGAAACCACAGAGCTTGGTACACACTGCCAGCTGTTGGATTTCACTTTCCAGGAGCTAGAATCCGGGAAGGCCGCTTCTCCATGCTCAGGCCTTTCTGTCCCACTTTGGGTCAGTGCTGATCTTGATACTCATATTGACACAGAGTAGCCTGGCTTCTTGTTGTTTGCTTGTTATGCAGGCACTGACCAATGGCTACAAATCTTAATGCCTCCCAGAGCTCCACATACTGGATGTAATGTCAAAATAAATGGGAATTCACTTTCATTTTGTATGGAGACAATTTAGACAACTTTGATAAAACTGGTCAATATTTTTCTTTAAATCTCAGTCTCAAAATGTATAATTCTTAAATGTGATAGGAAAAAGCTTGCCTGCCTTCCAGATAGTACCAGATGACAGACTTAGCCACTAAAAGTCCTTAACTGGAGACAAATTGTCTCATTTCCTCTCCTTCCCCAAACATCTGAGATGGGAGGGGTGAGGAGCAATGTGTAAGGCTGCAATTCAGATTGAAATCAAGACCACTCTTTCTCTCTCTCTTCCCTGACTCTTTAAAAAAGCTGATTAGAGTCTTATTGAACTAGACACTTCCTCCACATTATTCTATTTAACCCATATAGGAACCCAGTGAGTAAATATACCTTTTCACTGTTAAAAATGAAAATCCAAGATTCTGAGAGTTTGTATTCTTTTAAAATCATCAAGTGAACAGAAGCCTTAGAATTCAAATCTAGGTGCATATGATTTCAAAGATCACTGCCTAGTTTTCAAAGTTTATTCCTGTCTTTTTCTTGCCACTTCAGCTTTCATTTCTAATGTATCATTCTCTGTGAGCATCTTCAGCTATTTCCAGGTTGGCCTCATGCCTTTACCTGCTAGACACTTTCTGCCCAGTAACTCTAATCACATTCAAAGCTTCCATGCTAATTTCTTCATATCCAGTGCTCCCTCCATGCTGTTGAAGAGACTGGGAACCCCAGAAGAACCACTGATACATTTATCTAGCCTTGTCTCATAGCCAATCCATCTTTAAGCCATATTAAATTTTCCTCTTTAATGTTGTTCAATTAAAAAAAAATTTCTGTTAAATGACAGTCATTCTAGATAAGGCCACTGCAAACTCTTCTCTTGCATTCCTATGGTAGACTCCTTTTGCTACTGTCTCTCATGATCCCCATGTGTTCTCAACAGGAAGCCAGGGAGATCCTTCTACACACATACTGAAGTCAGTCACTCTTATTCAAGGTGCAAGCTCTTGCTCTCTTTAAATATTTCAGTAGAGCTTTCCTATCACTCTTAGTACAAAGATCAGAATCTGTAACAGGACCTAAAATACCACCTCAGCTGACTCCTGTGTCCTTCCCATGGCTTCTCTTGCTGTGAGACCTTTTCTCCTTCTCTCTTTGTTCTTGCTTCAAAGAGAAGAGAACAAGCCCGGACTACCTAATACCAACCAACCACAGGGCTTGTTATACCTTCTTGAGTTAGAAGGCTCACACACTGATGTCCTCAGCCCCAGTGACCTGGAACGAAACTTCCTCTGTGTAAAACCCAGGATTCTTTTTGTGGTCCTAGAAGTCCCACCTTCCTATACTCTTTCTGCCCAGATAACTGGCCATCAGCAACTTTTATTAACCAATCAGAGAGTGCCACAGAAAGGGTAGTAACCAGATTTCTAACACCACTGAAACCAGCCTCCAAGGACCAATGCATTAGAACCTCCTCCAACACCTCCCCTTTTTAGTCTAACAAAAGGCTCCTTTTCTTATGATAATAAGTATAATGCAATAGCAATACAATACAGACAACTAGAAAACAATTACGAAAACTATAAGGTAAAACATACATTCTCAAAGTCCAGTCCATATTTATTTGACAAAGTACACTGGAAAGTACTTTTTATTATATATCTTGAGTTTAAGGTTCTATATCTAACTCAATTTCCATCCTAACTTGCATCATCAACCTAAAATCATCTTAGACCTAAAGCATCCTTTTAATTTCTAAACTACTTAAAACTTACTGTGAGACTATAACTATGTAGTCTTAAACATATCAGAGACCTGAGAAGGACAAATCCATCTGAACAAACAGGAAGTGCAGAGCAAGCAGCTTCCAAAACTATGAAATGAGAACTGGCTGCCTGGACAGTCCCCAGCCTCTCCCTATATTATTGGAGCCTCATCCTCAGCCCTCTGGCCAAGAATATCTCACAGATTTAGTTTTGGAACAGGAAATAAGATTTGCCCATTCTGTTTTTTCAGAATCAGGCCATCGATTTACCTGTATTTAAGTTCTGGTTCATCTTTGGACTGTATATAGTCTATTGAGAGAGCAGGGGAGTTTTTGCCAAGCAGGAATTATCTCCTGATGGATTTTTTTTTTTGATGCTCATTATCTTATTTCAAGTCTGATGGGAGCTGTCAGGAGCTGACTGTCTCATGTCAAAGAATGTTTAAAATAATAAAAACATCTTTAAATGCCATATTCTACAGATCTCTTGAGGTTTTTGAAGACCATCTATCCATATCTGTACAATTGAAGCAAATGCTGCTTGTTTTTAACAACTTAACATCTGATTAACTTAGAAAACATCTAAGATTAACTGAATTAATATCTAATAAAATACCAAGTTTGAATGACTATCAACTTGGATTTCTTAATTATCCTAAAGAGTTTGTGATAGTTGCTGTCAAAGGACTAGAACTTCATAACAAAGATCTATAGGAGTATATTCAATAATCTACCTTTTTCACTATTATTCTTATATCATGTCTATAACCTCCCCTTTTGTTTTTTATTTTCTCCCTACATAAGAGAGAAAAAAGAAAAATAAATAATTTCATAACCATTTAACAACTTGTAACCACTTCCCCCAATTGACATCTATAAGCTATCAAATGACCAAAATATCACCGACTCCAACTTCTGGGAATAAGGTGTCACTCTCTTAAAATTGCTTCCTGCTGAATTGGGGTGTATGGAACCTGTTTGGGGGCTCAAATAAAAATGGAAAATGATTAAACAAGTTAATAGTAATATTTGTTGTCTATTCTCTGTGTGCTCAGCAATTTGAATGTCCTGAGCAGTTTGTAGTTCAAAACTGAACTTAGGGTGGGAATGTTCAGGGCTTTATTGAAGTCCTGGCTAGAAGAGTCTATGAGACTTGATCTTCTTTGGTGTCTTGTCCCTTTCTCTTCAGACTAATATTGTCCAGTAGTCCCCAGATTCCTTAGTTGGATGCTTTTATTCTCCTGGAACAATAAGAACAGAAACCTGCCCTAACCCTAGCTCTGGAGTGTTCTTTTTTGGCAGGTAATATCTTTCCTAGGACAAATTAGTTTTTGGCAATAGGAAAAAAATTATCCTTCAAAAGAAATCTTAAAAATTTGAAACTAAATATACCTTTAAGTGGTATAAAACAAAATAATCTTAAATTTCTATTATTATCTATTAATATAACAAAACAATCTAAAATTTCTATCATTATCTATTAATATAACAAAACATATCATATATCCATTTATCCTAGGTGACAACAAACAATCACAACACATAACATACCACACAACAAAAAACTTCCATCCCATCTTTTGGGAATGGAGATGTATATATATATAAATGTTTCAACACTTAGCCCTTAACTGGGCAGACTCTCAAATAGCTCACTTAAATTAATCCCAGACTACTTAATACCAACTAAACATGTGGCTTGTTATACCTTCTTGTGTCACAGAGCTCACATGTGGACATTCTCAGCCCTAGTGACCTGGCAGGGAACTTCCTCTGTGTAAAACCCAGGATCCTTTTTCTGGCCCCAGGAAATCCCACCTTCCTATACTCTTTCTGCCCAGATAATTGGCCATCAGTGACTTTTATTAACCAATCAGAGAGTGCCTCAGAAAGGGCAGTAACCAAATCTCTACAACTGAAATCAGCTTCCAAGGACCAATGCATTAGACCCTCTTCCAACAGTTCAGTCTCTATGAGCTCCCTTGTGTCCCAGTTAATTTTCTATGTGGGTCTTCTTGTTGGTGTCCTTGATCCCTCCAGCTTCCTCAAACCTTCCCCTAACTTTTTCTCAAGACTTCCTGACTTTTGCCTAATGTTTGGCTGTGGGTCTCTGCATCTGTTGTTATCTGCTGGATATTGTTTCTCAGATGGCAGTTATGTTATGTTCCTGTCCAGATCTCTCTCTCTCTCTCTCTCTCTCCATCCACTTCCAATGTCTATTTGATCTCTCCTACTTAGAAGGATTCAAGCATCATCCTTTGAGTCCTCCTTGTTACTTAGTTTCTTTTTTTTTCTTCTAAGATGTTCATTATGCACCCAGTATTGTTTTTCATGCTCCAGAGACAGCTTTGTAATCCCACCTTAGCTTAAAACAAATCAAGAAATTGATGTATCTATTTTAAGTGATTACAAAACCTTTCTGGCAATGTCCGTTTTCCACCATTTTTACATAATGCATCTATAATAAACTTGGATTTATTTATGTGTGTGTGTTCATATATATATATATGTGCATGCCTGGAGAGGTCAGAGGTTGATGGCAAATATTTCCCTCTGTACCTTTCAACTTTATTTTTGAGACAGAATCTATCACTGAGCCCAAAGATTATTAATTGACAAGATTGAATGGTCAATGTGTTCCCAGAATATACCTGCCTCTGTCCCTTTCAGTGCTGCCATTAGAGGCATACAGCACCATACTTGACTTTTCATGTGGGTTCTGAGCATCCAAGCAAAGGTTCTCATGCATTGTGCATATACTTACTCACTGAACCATATTGCTAGACTCTACATTTAGTATTAGATTCTGAGTATTAAACCCTCATCAAAGAAAGTTTTTTCTTGCAGCAGATAAAGACCACTACAGAAAAATCAGAACCAATCATAATGCAGAAGACAAGTTATCATTTGGAGCCTAGCCTATAACACAATTACTGCACCTAAACCTCAGGGCTCATTACAGAGGACAAATTTGAAACATTGTAAAAGCCCAAAGAACAGAGGGATTGAGGTGAGACTGTGTCTTCTAGAATTATCAGAGCAGCTTCACTCATTGAGTCTCATCCACTTGGCTGTCTAAAAAAGACCTGTATAAGGACAGCAATGCACATGCTAACATGGAAGGGTGATAGTTAAGGAGGTCTGAACCCTAGACAAAGAAATAAGCAATTGGGGAATTCTCAGAGCAGAGTAAATACTCTTGCTCAGGGAAGAACACATCAATACCAAAGGTCGGCACTGAGACTGTATATATACAGATAACATTATAAAGACTGAGCAGGCTGTAGTTATTATTTTTGTATTTAGGAATATATGTATGTATATTTGTATACATATATACAAATACAAACACACACACATATATACATATATATGTATATATATTTATATTTAAAGCCATAAATTTGAAAGGGAGCAAGGGGGCATATGCTGGTAAAACTGAAGGGAGGAAAAGGAAAGGAGGAAATAATGTAGTCATATTATAATTTTTTAAATTAAAAATTGTAAAAAGGAAGAAAATCACTTGTGAAAAGCAATAATGTTTTAGTATACTTTGCTATTAAATATAATTCTGCAGATAGATAAAAATGTTCTTTTTATAATAATAGTTAATTTTTATACCTCAGTATTAAAGGTTAATTATGTTGATATTTGTATTATTAGTTTACTATTACATTAAAATGTAATCATTGCCTCCACCTAAATACCCATAATTGTAGATTTAAGTTTTCTTTGAATCTGGCTTACGACAAATTTCTTGAAATACCTTAGGCAATTGGAAGGCAGCATGATCTGTCTACCTGTTAGAGTTGGTGCTGTGCAAGAATGTGTCTTCTTTTGCATCTGTTCCTATATATATATCTGTATGCCCATTTCTAGGATTTTCCAGTTCTCTGCCTAGGATGGTCTTGTTACTTTGAAGCTGGGGGTAGGTTGAGAAATTTCTCCCATCTATCTTGACATATTGACTGGTATGGTCATTGTGCACATCTTGGTCAGTAAATTATATTGTTTAGAGTTCAATTTGACTTATCAATCATATCACTATTTTTTTCTTATATGCTTTCCTTGCACACTTTCCAAACAGCTTGTGTCCTTCCTGTGTCTTAGAGAAGGTCTAAGATATCACAGAGGAAAGCTGTAAAAATTCATGAGTTTTGATTCATTATTTCATAGGAAAGAAGAAGTAGAAAGGGTTTAAGAAATGGAACAGAGATTAGAGAGAAGATGTAAAGTTAGGCAGCACCACAACCACTTTCCCCATCTGGGAGAAAAATCAGAGATAGAGACTGAAGAATCAGATACAAGTGAGTAAGGACCCTCACAATCCCTTCCCTTATTTTCCTGGGGCATAGCCACATTAAACATGGATGATGTGGGGCATCTAGAAGGAGTAAAGAAAGAGCACTTCTCTAACTAACCAAGCAGGAGTGGCTCATGGTGGCTCCCCAGAGGAAGACCATTAAACTTTGTTTGTCTGTTTGTTGGTTGGTTGGTTTGTTTTTGGTCAAGTGTGGCATGAACTTAGCACTTAGTCCTGAAAGTCTGTGACCTGAAGAGGTTCTGTGCAGGAAGGATGCTGTGAATCCACAGCCCAGAACCTTTTAATACAAACAGCAGATGTGTCAGTAGATGTCACTGCGGAAAATTGAGAGCAAGTTCACATTGCCTCCATGGCTCTGCCCAAAGCATGGGAACATTGCAGCCTCATAGGTATAGGGTGAAATCTGAGGAAGGACACAAGAAACAATTGGAGGGAAGAAGTAACTCATGGGAGAGCAACTTTTATGACAAGCTAAGCTGAAGGGAAACAAAGAGCTGATTGTTGTACAGCTGAGTTCACTGGGAAAACTCTGAATTGGCCTCTACCTGAATCTCTATCTTCCAATGTCTCCAAATTGAATCCTTAATTCCTACTCTCCTAAATAAAGTTTTGGGATTAAGAAACTTGTTATGTTAAATTTTTCATAACAATGCACATTTCTTTTGTAATTATAAAGTAATAAAATAGCAATGGGCATTTAATCACATATACATAAAATAGTGGAATTTTCAAATTATTTGCTGAAGTTTGCATACACATTTCCAAGGTAAAAAGTTCTCTTACTATTCATTAAGTAATTATTCATTGTGATGCCTACCAAAGCCATTCGATCTTTGGAACAACAGATGTAATAAATCTATACAACTGGTGCCAGGGATCACTGACATTTCATACTCTGCTTCTTCCTTCCATAGTCAATGGAAATGGAATCCTAGTTGAACTCTCTGAGGCATAGGACTCAGTCTGTACTCCGGGGGGGGGGGGGGGGGTTGAAATTTGTCACTGTTGAAAAATACTTACCTCATAAGGAGGAAGTAGAGGCTGGCGTCTTTCTGTATGCACATGAAAGTGATTGAGCATGCCCCAAAGTCCTGGCTCATAAACAGGCTAAGTTACAACATTGTTCTATGAAGCTGTGATTTCTATCATTTCACACAAAAGTGAGAATTTTTTTCAGAATCTAGAAAAGAAAATTTTAAGAATCTTAAATCATACTACCCTAACTCACAGAAAATTTAATGAAATGTTTCTCAATAAGATGTTTTCTGTTTACTCTTAAATATCTGGAGGAATATAATTTATAGCATCACCGTCTTCACTTCTAGGAAACTCTTCCACATAAATCAACTCCTGGGGATGATGAGTGAGTTACCAAGGTACAATAGTAAACAACCTAGAAAGCAATTTAACCTTGCCCCTCAAATTGTGGAAGTATTAAATAGCAAAGAGTAAGTTTTTCTTAGTTGATTCACCTAAAATTCAAGAATATGTTAAAAATATTTTGCTATTTCTTAAATTCAGAACCCAAACACTATCATAAGCCTTCTTGGCCTGTCTGTTTTAAGCATGTAAACTCTTGGAACACTTTCCTCGTGACCTAGGATCTCATTAGATTTGTAAGCAGAGGAAGCAGCAGAAACTAAGAGTGGTTCCCTGTCTAACAGATGTAGCCAAAGAAGAGTGAGCTAGTTGACGCGGTATGACCCAAAGCTGTAGATGCTCTCAACATTATCCCTTTTCTTTCAATTTTGTTTGTCAATATGCTGTAGCATACCAGATTTAGACTGAAAAGTGTTCTGGATTCTTCTTGCAGATTAGAGTAATAGAAAAAGAAAGGAAACCTGTATCCACAATTTTAGCTAACTCAACTTGGCTTCAGATGAGCAAATCTGGCAGTTATCTAAACCCATAGACTCCTAGGAATGTTGTAAGCTTGGGCTTCTTCAGAGCTTATCCTATAACTGTTGTAACAAAACAGTGGTCACCTCCAGGCAATGTTGTATTTGGTGAGAAGAGGCAAAAGCTCTGAATATTAGATTGCTCCATGGCACAGTTAAGGGTCCATCTGAAAAAGGTTCAATACTCTGAGTGGAAAGTTTGAACAGGTACTAGGATCAGTCTGATTGTGTATCAGAGGCGAGGACAAAGTGCATTACAGTTCTCTTCACTGTGGCAAAATTTGTGGCAGAAGCAACTTGATGAAGAAGATGTTTGCTTTGCCTCATGGTTTTAAAGGTTACAGTGGCTTATTGTGGGGAAGTATGGAGGGGTTCAAGTTGGTGGGAGTTCAGTTCTATGGCCAGGTCATAAGCATTTTTGATAAGGAAATATAGAGTTAGACCAAGGCTGGAGGTGTGTATATCTTATATAGGTCTTTCACTACCTTCCAAAATAGTGCCCTCATCTAGAGACCAAGGTTTCAATAACATGAACCAGTTTCAGAACATCTCATAGTCTGTCATGACACTCAGACTGATTAGACAGACACAAGGCTGCTGGATGACAGACAGTTGTATTTCTCTGGACTGATTGACCACATGACCCTGTTAAGACACAAATCAGTAAGACTGAAAAGATCCCATTTGTGCTTCCCCAGATGCTGCTGTAACACAGTAACCTGGTCAGATTACACCCCCAAACTGGGCAGGAATGATCCTTTAGGTTAAGGCCTCAGAGCTGAACATTCAAAAGAGCTGAAGAAGTTGTGTCATCCATTACTATTAGCTCCCTGGCTGTGCCTTATCCTGCCCAGCTCTGTGCTTCCAGATGCCCAGAGGACATGTGACATGGATAAAACACAGGACTCCTTCTAGGAATCATTTCTGTCTGACAGAGTTTGGGACATATCATCTGTTATTTTTTAGTCTAAGCTGGAAGATGATTTATTGTGGCTTCAAAGCATATGCTACTTTGTGTTTTATAAATGGAAACTGGGTGAGATATATCCTGTGATTTGGGCTATGTTTAATCAAGCCCTAGTGCTAAGAAAGATGGTATTCTTGGCAGGATTTCAAAACAAAGGCCACTCTGAGGACAGGACATGAAATTACTTTATAGCAAGGAGTATTTAAGCTAGATAGCCAGATGACAATGCAAATTACAGTGACTTTGGAATATAAAATTTTGAGGTCACACAATGTTATAAAATTAGGTCAAGACACTTTTGATAATAAAATATGCTGAAGGGAAATACTGCCTACATACAGACAACTTTGGTCTTATGATTCCATGTTCACATAAAGTCTGTCATTAAGAAGATATTTAATCAATACAAGTGTATAAAATTTTCTGGATTAAAATAAATGCAGGGAAAAACAGAAGTAATAAACTATAATTTTGCTATTATTAGATATTTGCATTTTGAAAACAAATACTGGAGGATCTATGCCAGCATTTGACATAAGCAGAAAAGGCAGTCACGCCAAGACTATTGCTGTTTCAGGAGAGATTGATGGCTCCTGCTCTGTGTTACTTACTCATCTTTTTCTGCAAAGAATGCCTCTACCTTGGTTAGAGTTACCCCCAAGTATTGTATATTATTTGTAGCTATTGAGAAGTGTACTGTTTACCTAATTTCTTTCTTGGCCCATTTGTCTTTTATGTAAAGAAGGGCTACTGATCTTTTTAGATTTAATTTTGTATCCAGCCACCTTTCTGAAGATGTTTATCAACTGTAGGAGCTCTCTGATGGAATTTTTTGATCACTTATGTATACTATCATATCATCTGAGAATAGGGATACTTTGACTTCTTCCTTTCCAATTTGTATCCTCTTGATCTCCATTAGTTGTCTTATTGCTCCGATAGAACTTCAAGTATTATATTGAAGAGATATGGAAAGAGTGGGTAGTCTTGCCTTGTCCCTGATTTTAGTGGAAATGTTTCAAGTTTCTCTCCATTTAATTTGATGTTGGCTACCAGTTTGCTGTATATTGCCTTTATTATGTTTAGGTATGGTCCTTGTATGTCTGATCTCTCCAGGACTTTTAGCATGAAGGGATGTTGGATTTTAAATGCCTTTTCAGGATCTAATAAGATGATCATGTGTTTTTTTTTTTCAGTTTGTTTATATGGTGGATTATGTTGATAGATTTTCATATGTTGAACCACCCCTGCAACCCTGGGATGAAGCCTACCTGATCATAGTGTATTATACTTTTGATATGTTCTTGGATTCTGTTTGTAAGTATTCTATTGAGTATTTTTGCATCTATGTTCATAAGGGAGATTGGTCTGAAATTCTCTTTCTTTGTTGATCTTTGTGTGGTTTAGGTATCAGGGTGACAATGTCCTCATAGAATGAGTTTGGCAGTATTCCTTCTGTTTCTATTTTGTGGAAGAGTTTGAGGACTACTGGTATTAGCTGTTCTTTGAAGGTCTGGCAGAATTCTGTGCTGAATTCTGGCCCTGGGCTTTTTTGGTTGGGAGGCTTTTAAAGACTTCTCTATTTCCTTAGGGGTTATAGGACTGTTTACTTTACTTACCCGATCTTGATTTAACTTTGGTACATGGAATCTATTAAGAAAAGTTGTCCATTACACTTAAGTTTCTAGTTGTGTGGAGTACAGGTTTATGAAGTAAGACCTAATGATTCTTTGGATTTCCTCAGTGTCTGTTGCTATTTCCCCCTTTTCATTTCTTATTTTGTTGTTGGAAATCAAATGAATGGAACATGAAAACACATCATGTGTGAGCTAATGCAGACCCAGAAAGATACACATGTCATGTATTTACTTATAACTGGATTTTAGCCATATTGTACAGGATAACTATCTTATAACCCATAGACCTAAAGGAACAGAAACCTAGCATAACTATCCTAGGAGAAATTCCACCCAACAGCAGATCAATCAGATGCTGAGAGACACAATCAAACATTAGGTGGAACTCTGGCAGTCCTACATAAGAGAGGGAAGAGGAATAGAGAATCCCAGAGAGGACAAGAACAACACATGAAGATCAACAGAACCAACAAACCACGGCCTCTAGAGGCTTACAGAGACTAAAACACTAACCAAAAATTTTAAAAAAAGAAAATAATAAAAAAGCTTATACTAGAACTAGATGCCCCTATACATACATAGATGATAGACAAATTAGTTTACATGCAGATCCCTTAGCAAGTCAGGAGGGGGCATCTCAGTCATGGTAACTCCATTGCCTGTTAGAGGGACACTTTACCCTTGCTAGGTTGCCACATCGGGCCCCAGAATAAGAGGAAACTCTTTGCCCTCATGTGTCTGAAGAACTGATGGTGGCTGATATGTGGGGGTGGGGGGGCTCACCAGAAGAGAGGGATAGGAGGGAAAGGGAGAAGAGGGTGGGAGGACAGGAATGGGAGGGGAGGAGGGTGGGGACTGTGATCAAGATGCAACTTGAATTAATAAATAAATGTTAAAAGAACACCAATTGCTCAGGCTCTAAGACCAACAATCAATAAATGGGTCCTCATGAAACAGAACAGGCAAAGTATGCTGTCATTAGAACAAAATGGCAACCTACAGATTAGAAAAAGATATTTACCAACCCCACTTCCAACAGAGGGCTAATATCCAAAATTTATAAAGAACTCAAAATTAAACACCAAGAAACCAAATAATCCAATCAAAAAATGGGAAACACCTAAATTGAGAATTCACACAGGAGGAATCTCTAATGGCTGTGAGATACTTGAAGAAATGCTCAACATCCTTAATCATCAGAGAAATGCAACTCAAGATGACTCTGAGTTTCCATCTCAAAACTGTCAGAATGGCTAAGATCAAAAACTCAAATGGCAGCACATGCTGGTGAAGTTGTTGAGAAAGGGGAACACTCCTCCATTGCTGGCAGGAGTGCAAACTTTTACAACCACTATAGAAATCAGTTTGGCGATATCTTAGAAAACTTGGAGTAGCCCTACCTCAAGACCCAGCCATACAACTTCTAGATATCCACCCAAATGATTCCTCACCATAGATGAGGACATATCCTCATGTATGTTCATAGCAGCCTTATGTGTAATAGCTAGTAACTGGAAATAACCCAGATGTCCCTCAACCGATGAATGGATTAAAAAAAATTTTTTTAAATTGTGGTACATTTACACAATGGAACACTTCTTAGCAATCAGAAACAAGGAAATCATGCAATTTGCAGCCAAATGTATGGAACTAGAAAAGTACATCCTGAGTGAGCTAACCCAGACTCAGAAAGATGCACATGGTGTCTATTCACTTATAATTGGATTTTAGCCGTATAGTACAGGAAACTATTCTACAACCAACACATCAAAAAGAACAGGAACATAGACTTTGTTACCTGTTAGTGGGGCAATTTGCCCTAGGGGTTCTGCCATATAAACCCCCAGTGCAAGAGGAAGCTCTTAGCCCTCAAATGTCTGCTGAACTGAGGAAGGTGATATGTAGGGTCATCCCACTCTGAAGGAGTGGGATGGGTGGGAGTGGGGGGAGAGGGTGGGGTGTGGAACTGGGAGGGGTGGAAAGAGGACACTGTGATGGAGATGTAACTTGAAGTAATAAATAAACATAAAAATAAATAAATAAATGTTTTTTTAAAAGAATACCTCTACTGCCTAGAAAGACATCTAGTTTCAGACATTTCTCTTTCTGAATTTATATTATCATAAGTGTTTTCTTAGAGATGTGGCATAGTAAACAACCACAGTATAGTAGGAGAGTGTTTAGGAGTTTCAACAGAACACTTGCAGAAATCTCACTTCCTTCAGACCAGGATCTGTCTTCTGAAAGTTTCCAAGACACAATGCTGTAACCACAGGTTTGAATTTTGTGTTTGCTCTCAAATCTTTAGGCATAAAAATGTTTAGTTTTCCTTCCTAGAAACAAAGAAAATTTCTTCATAGTTGGTTTTTAGTGTGTGGAGAGACCTCATCATGTACTGGGTTAGAAAGAATGATTTACCCATATGGTAACACCTTTTAACCATATGGTTAGAAAACAAAATCCTGTTAAATCCCTGAGCTGTCTACCTCAGGGATCTTTTCATTTTGGATAAATAGGTGCTCATGAGCTATTTTAATTTAGAAGCTGAAAGCTTAACATAAGGACTAACCTTTGAACTTGGAGAAAGCTGGGAGGCCACAGCTACACCTGCCTCAGTAAAATAATCTCCAAACCATTTTGAGTGGAACTTCTGAACAATCCTATTAGAGTGATCCATTTAGAAGTGGGATCAAAGACTTAAGATATTTATGGCAAATATACATGGGGGAGTGTGAGAAGAGGCAGGCATATAAATGAGAAATGACTTGCTAATTTTTCTTACTGTGCTTCTGAATTTGTTAACTCAATAAACACCCACATCTACTCAGGGCAGGCATTCTACAGTTCCCAACAAGGTTACTGCTTGCTCCAGCCAAAAAGCACAGCCACTTGCCAGGTGTCTGAGCCTTCCTGTGTAAAACAAAAGAGTATGAAATAATAAAACCACAGAATGAGAAGGCATTCCAGTGATGTAGAGTCTAACCACCCATCCTTTATTAAAACACTTTATGTAAAATGCTCAGAGAATTGACATGTGTGTATTTGTATATATTATTCTTTGTTAGAAGCAGCTCTTAAAATTGGAGGACAGATACA
Organism: Lophiomys imhausi; assembly: GCA_907164525.1. NCBI lineage: Eukaryota > Metazoa > Chordata > Mammalia > Rodentia > Muridae > Lophiomys > Lophiomys imhausi. The sequence continues at coordinate 4,237,008 of CAJQZJ010032097.1, forward strand.
TTCTTATCCATGAGACTCTTTGTGCTCTCTCCTCAACATTAAATGGTACTAGCTCACTTGGCTTTTTTTCCTTAAATCTAATCTAACTTTAGAACCCTTTCTAGTTTCTTTCCTTGAAATACATCTGAGTTTGTTTATGAGTTTTCTTAAATGTGGTATTGGGACAAGACTCATTTTAAAGTTGGAATAATGAAGAAACAGGGGGTTGGATTGTTGCTTCCCACTTAAGAGATTCTGTACTTCCATCAGTGCAAATTAAATCTACTTTGATTGGAAATATTCAGTTCCCTGGCCCTAGAGACATTTCAGATGTAACTGCTATGTCACATGTGCATCCGTAGGTGGCAGAGAGAAGAGAGGCTATGTCTATATTCAGTGTTCTGACCTATGAACACCTGAATGAATAGTAGCATAAGATTCCTGGAAAGAGCAAGCTGGTTACCAATACCACTTTGGCACCATGGGGCAGCCTGTGATGACTACCAGAGCAGTACCAGGCAAACAGCAGATAGGCTCACAGGACAGGAAACAAGCTAGAAACTAGAAGAACTCTGCTTAGCCCTGGATATGGGGATTGTGGAGATCTAGCCCTGGGGTGAGATCTGGCCCAGATGGGGTCACAAGAGCAGGAGAGCTGTTCTTGCCCCTCACATGCTGTAGCACACAGGACAGGCCCTGCAACTCAACTGGATAGCACACTACAGTTGGTCCTGGATATGAGGGTTGTGGGAGAGCCAGCCCTGCCTTCTTTTTGCTATGTGGTGGTATTGGCTAGGGAGAGATGCTCTCCCCTCCCTTTTGCCCTGACCACCATTCACCAAAAGGAGATCTGATCTAGCCCAGATGGGGTCACAGAGCACAAGAACTGTCCATGTCCCTCACATGCTGCAGCACTTGGGAGAACAGGCCCTGTACCTTTCCATAGTAGAACTGGCCCTAGAAGTGGGGGTACAACCTAGGACTAAAGGATCTCCATAGCACAGGAGAGTTACAGCATATCTGAGAGGAGTTCCAGTAGTGACAAAGTAGCAGAAACCAGAGGCCTCGTACCACACCAAGGAGTCATTTTAGTGAACATTTGCAAGCAAAATGTGTGGACAAAAGGGAACATTGTGGGACACACTGAGACACACTGTACTTTCCACAATGAGATTTTATTTTTTATGCTGGGACAGATTGCAAGGGTGGAGGGTGGGTCTGAGGGGAAGGCAATCATTAGGTGAGAGATGAGAGGGAACCGGGTGCATGATGTGAAATTTGCATAATAAAAATTTTTCAAAAAAATTCAGTTGACTTTTCTTCAGCTTCTTTTGAATAATATCCCATGTTTCTTGTGCTTATGACTTGCTGAGAAGCCCCAGCTTTCCTCTTCTTTACTATGTAGTTGTTTTGGACTCAAGTGTGGGAATTTTTATTTTTAGGAGTGAAATTTTCAAAAAAGAATAATTTAAAATATTTAGATGAGTCCATCAGAGAAGCAGTCACAGCAAGATGGAAGAAACCTTTCTATAGGCCTCAGGTACCATATGATGTCACTCTTAACTTCTGGTTTGGTGGAAGTTAGTGGTCTTCTAAGTTAATAGATTTCAAAAAGGTTGTATGTTTAAATCACAGGATATTAGTTCTGACACAGGTTTGTGTAGGCATAGTTGATGTAACTACCAGGTATTTTGAATTTGTCATGACTTGTGATTTTTCTCTGTTCCTTAAAACTATAAAACTTAAAGAAATGCTTCCACATTGAAATGTTGAATTTGAGGTTACCTAAATCTGCATTGTCAGGCCATAATCACACAAATATGGTTTCAGAATAAACAATTTCTTATTCTCTTTAAAAAGATTTAGTTGACACAGAACTATACACACTAACAAGGTAGAATGTGGCACTGCAACACACATCCACAGTGTGTGACAATCATTTTTTATGTTTATTTATTACTTCAAGTTACATCTCCATCACAGTCCCCTCTTTCCACCCCTCCCACCCTCTCTCCCCTCTCCCTCCTATCCTACTCCGCTGGAGTGGGGTGTCCCTACTTATAAGTCGTCCCCCCCAGTTAAGCAGTCATATGAAGGCCAAGAGCTTCCTCATGTACTGGAGGCCTACATGGCAGCACCACTATAGCAAAGTGTCCCACTAACAGGTAACACAGTCTATATTCCTGTTACTTTTGGATTGCTGGTTTAGGATAGTTATCCATACTATATGGCTAAAAATGCAATTATAAGTCATAGATGCCATGTACATCTTTCTGAGTCTGTGTTAGCTCATTCAGGATGAGCTTTTCTAGTTCCATCTATTTGGCTGCAAATTGCATGATTTCCTTGTTTCTGATAGCTGAGTGGTATTCCATTATGTAAATTTACCACAGTTTTTTATCCATTCATCTGTTGAGGGACATCTGGGTTGTTTCCAGTTTGTTGAGGGAAAGTCTAATATTGTTTCTGATATATTGAATTCAATGCTGAGCTCTGGTTACCGCCTCTTCTGAGGCATTCTCTTGATTGGTTAATGAAATCGCTTATTCCCAATTAGCTGGGCAGAAAAAATATAAGGCAGGACTTCCTGAGATCAGCACAGGAACTCTGGGCACACACAGAGACTCTCTCTGTTTCCACCAGGAGACACAGAAGGAGACAGACGTCTGGAGAATGCTGGAAGGTACTCACAGGCACATGGTTGCTTGGGATTAGTGATCCGATCTGTGTTAACATAGAGTAGCTAATTGAGAGTCTGCCCAGCTAAGGGCTAAGCATTAAAACATTAAAGGTCTTGGTGTGTTTAATTATTGGGGAAAAGACTGTGGCAGCTTATAGGCCCTCAGTCCAAGCAGTCCCAGGCGTTGGACTTCCAGACTCTCAGACACCCCTTGAGCCCAGGGGAATCTCCCGCCAAGCCGCTGGTAATTCTACCGGCCTAATATAACAACTTATATTAATTAACAGAGTTTAGGTTACAGGTGGTGTAGGCCACCCTTTGTCCCAGGGCTCTTTCTCCAGAATAAGTTAGGCAACTGGTTAAGGCACTCGGGCCAGGCCGCTTGCTCCTCTGCCAAGCCACCAGCTACTCCGCTGGCCTAATCTTACAGTTTATACTTACTAATAGCTACATTAATTAATTAATTTGCAGTTTTCAGGTGGCACCCAACGTGGGGCACCATATGTAAAAAAAATTAGTTAAATTCCGTTGGGTATTTATATTATATTTAATTAGTTTAGCAGCTAATCCTTAACCAGACATTATAAATGAGCATGCAGACACCACATGGATTGTAACAGCCATGGCCTGAATTGAGCAATCTTATTCCCATCTAAGCTAGCTCGTAATTCTATTACCCAAATATGACCCCATATATACATACGTCCCCTTGGACTGTCATTCTCCACAATATGCCGATGTTCCTGGCCATGTGGAATGAGGTTCCTTTTTCTAACCCATAGTGTGTGTCTTCTTTCCTGCTGTTCCTGGCTGGAATATCTTCTTCTTCATGCTGCTGGCTGGAATGCTTTCTTCTGTCTAAAGCACAGTCTTCCTGTTCTAATCTCAGGAAGTCCCACCTTTCTCTGTCTTTGCCCAGTCTCAGGCCTGAGCATTTTATTTAACCAATCAGAGTCAATATAAGTAACAGATAGCAAACAGGACCAATTAATTAACATTTAGAATGATTAACACTACCCCAACACCAGTTACTAGCTATTACAAATAAGGCTGTTATGAGATGTGTTTGTGGTTTGGTGAGAAATCTTTTGGATGTATACCCAGAAGTGGTATGGCTGGTTCTTGAGGTAGAGCTATTTTAAGTTTTCTGAGATATTACCAGACTGATTTTCATAGTGGTTGTAAAAGGTTGCGCTCCTACCAGCAATGGAGGAGTTTTCCCTTTCTCTACAACCTCACCAGCATGTGGTGTCATTTGAGTTTTTGATCTTAGCCATTCTGATAGGTGTGAGATGGAATCTCAGAGTTGTCTTGAGTTACATTTCTCTGATGATTAAGGATGTTGAGTATTTCTTTAAGTGTCTAACGACCACTAGAGTTTCGTCCTTTGTGAATTCTTGGTTTAGCTATGTTCTCCATTTTTTGATTATATTATTTGGTTTCTTGGCATTTATTTTCTTGAATTCATTGTAAATTATGGATATTAGCCCTCTGTCAGATGTGGGATTGGTAAAGATCATTTCTCAATCTGTGGGTTGCTGTTTTGTTCTAATGACAGAGTCTTTTGCCTTACAGAAGTTTCATGAGGTCCCATTTATTGATTATTGGTCTTAGATCCTGAGCTATTGGTGTTCTGTTCAGGAAGTTCTCACCTGTGCCAATGAGTTTGAGGCTTTTCCCCACTTTCTCTTCTATTAGATTTAGTGTTTCCAGTTTTATGATGAGGTCTTTCATTCACTTGGACTTACGTTTTGTGCAAGGTGGTAAGTATGGGTCTAATTTCATTCTTTGACATGTCAACATTTAGTTAGACAAACACCATTTGCTGAAGATGCTGTCCTTTTCCCATTGTACAGTTTTGGCTTCTTTGTGAAAAATTAAGTGACCATAGGTGTGTGGGTTTATTTCTGGGTCTTCAATTCGATTCCATTGATCAACTGGTCTGTTTCTATACCAGTACCATTCTGTGGCGATCTTATTAGCTGGATTGGCATTTTCATCAATTAAAGCACATCAAAATCCTCTCTATGAACAAATGTGAAAGATACAGGGGAATGTCATCAACCAGGGTTACCCTATAGCACCATAAAACATCAAAAAATATTCTCATCCAGTGGTACCCTTGTACCTAATGATTTCTCCACATGAACCTTTCTTTTATGTTACAGGCAATCATTAGTCTCTCTAATTGCATGTGATTAATTTTGTTAGCTTTAGGCAAATTTTAAGTCAAAGAAAGTTCTCATCTATGTGTTCCTTATCCTGGCTTACTTCACCCACCATAATGCCTTCCTTTTCTGTTCATATTGCTAGAAATGATGGAACTTCACTATTTTTCATGGCCAAATTACATTTCATCATATTTGTGTACTACTTTTTCCTTATTGAACCATCCATTACTATATTCTTAAGGTTGATTCTGTATCTTGGCTATTGTGACAAGTGGTGCTGTGAACATTGGAGTGGAACTTACTGAAATCATACCTTGGCTCAAGCCTCTCAGGATCTTTTTTTCAACATATACTTTCATATATTCTTTCTGTGTGCTCATTACCTCATCAACAGCAATAATCTCACCTTACAAGATGCTTATGAGGACTATATGACACAGCATTTAGAAATTGGTCAGAACGGAACAATGTTACATATGATATATGAAGAAAATTATAAAGAAGTAAATAAGCAAGCCCAGTCTATAAAATTGTCCTTTAATTTTACAGTTATTGGTATCATGCAAAGGAATCTTAACATTTTAGAATAAACTTTTTAGTTAAAATTATTCTTTGGGCAACTTAATTAAAATGTAACTAATATAATATAAATGAAAATGAATACTAGAATCCTTTACAATTATAGACTTACACACACACGTATATATATACATATATGTACAAATAAGCATATATATATATATATATATATATATATATATATATAGAGAGAGAGAGAGAGAGAGAGAGAGACATGTTGAGACTCATTTTGAATTGCCTCCTATAATCTGCACTCCACCTCCTGGAACCATCTGAAACTGGCAAACTTCAGATTCACCAAGTTGATAAATTGCTATGCATTTTATGTGAAATCATTACTCAAAACTGTAGGGGTGGATCCAAGTTGTTGATGATTAAGCCCCATGTGTACGGTAAAGTTGAAAAGTTCTAACTTGCAGTCCTTCCCCAGAAGAATTAGATGGGCAGTAGTGTAGAAAATGTGTATGGGTAAAGAGGCTCTCCAACCTGGGTTCTCACTTCAGTTCAAGAACATTTTGCCTGTGATTTCCTGGGAAGGCTCCTAGTCCCTCAATTTCTTCATTTTTCTTACTTTGAGAGTAATCGTAAGTTCTAAGTTGATGGACCTTAAAGTAGCATGTGTAAAATAGTATATTTACAATTAGAAGTTACTGCTCATCATTTACATGAAGAGATAATGATAATGATGATGATGACAATAATCACTGAGGATTTATATTATTCCCAATAAGTTTCTATAATAGAGTTTGACAATCAGCCTTAACAACATCATCCTCCAATTTGGAAAAAAATACAGAGAGGAGGATATAGAAAAATAGACTACATCTTGTGAAAATTATGTACCTTGGTATCAGCATGGAGGCAAAAATATATTTAAAACAATAACTTTGAGGGGCTGGAGAGGTGGATCAGTACTTAATGATCACTTGTTGCTCTCTCACCATGGGGTGATTCATAACTTTTTCATTCTAATTTCAGGGCATCTGACAGCCTCTTCTAACCTCCACTGGCACCAGGCATGCACACAGTACACATACATACATGCAGACAAAGTATTCATATACAAAAAATAACTAAATACTAAAAATTAATAATAAAACAGCTTTTCATTCGTTACTTTATCATATAAAATTGAGGAAAGTCAGATAAGTTTTAATATTGCTCAATATTTTTATGTTAATATGACTTAATAGTCTGACATATAATTTCACTGGAATATGAGTAAGCTGTTTGTAATTTCCACAAAATTTTATTATTATTGAATAAAGTAGTATGAGGAAACAACACTTGCTGGTGATCATGTACTGTGTCTTACAGCATCTTCTTAATATCTCAACACTTTTTCTGCATCTTGGGAATCATGAATTGAAAATATTTTGATCTTGAAAATAATTGAACTATAGGACATTGTTAACACTTTCTTTCTTTCTTTTTTTTTTTTTTTACCACCACATTAAGCATGAAATGAAACCCAGAATTAAAAAGGTACAGTTCTTCCTTGAGAAGATTTTTCTTCATCTCAGTGGACTGTGAAGTCTTTCTTTGCTTTGTGGAATGGAAGTTGAAGAAATACACTTACTCTATACAAAGAATTCAGTAAAACATAATCTCTCTTTGAGATTCTCAGGCACACTTATGACTACAGAGTTACTCTCACTTCGAAGTAGATGGTCACAGAAACTCTACAGGAATCATTCAGTAAAGTTTTAAAATGGAGAAAATGTTTCAGAGATACATTTTCTAGTTTTTAGAGTATAATTAGACATGTAATATAAACATTAAATAATTAAAGACCTTGAAAGGGTCTTTATTTTTCACTTATAAAAATAAAAAAAACAATGACTGAATATTTAATTTGGCTTACAAAGCTCTCTACAAGTAGACTAGGATAGTACATGGTTTACTCTTTCACAGTAAAAGCATGGTTTTGTAAACATTGCGTAATGAGTTTTACTACAATGGTCAAATCCTAAGATACAAAAGGACCAAATACCAAACACCAGATCAGAAATGAGAAAAGCAGTAAGTGATAAGAAAAATTGTCACTTAATATTCAAGATGTTAGATGTAAAATAATCAATTAACCACAAGTTAATCATGACTGGGGATTAGGTGTTGTTAGCTATTGAAAGTTGTTTTAAATTATCATTTCCTGGAAAATAAATTGTCATACTATGAGTTGACAATCATGTCCCAAAAATGAGGACATGATGTCCGGAAATGATCATGTTGTCCCATATTTGTCTAAGTGCTACTTGGAGGCCATATGTGTGCTACACACACAGCGACTCTCCCTCGAGAACAAACAGTTACCTGTGCCCAGATTCAAGCCCTCATTCCTGGAAACCAGAAGGAAAGAAGTGGTGACCTGTAGAAATGAGCTGTTTGAGAAATGTGCTCTTAAGCAGCAGTCTTCATGGCTGACAAAGAGCTCAATCACACCATCAGCTCCCTAGTTCCACTTCCACCTGGGAATAAGAATCCAGAAGCCCATTAGCACATTGGCAGGATACAGTGGAATCTCCTGACAAAGTAGAGAATGGCAATTAAGGGACTAATAAGAAGATTGAAGTCTTCTTTGGTCAGAAGAAAGGCAGTTGAAGTAGCTGGAAATCCAAAGAAATGAACAATGTAGGTTTAATTTCAATGTGGATAAGAAAATTAAGCTAACTATCACCTAGAATAAGTTTGGATGGTGATGGTGGAAAATTTAGAAGTAGAGTTAGGGAGAGTTCAAAGAATGGCCATACAAACAGTATATGTGCTTAATGACACAGGATTTCTAAATCAGAGAAGTTGTAAGAGCAGCTCTATCAAAATGATTTTGTCAGATCAATTTCAGTGATGTTGGGTATTTTTTAATACTACTTAGCCATCAGAAACAATGAAATCATGCAATTTGTAGCCAAATGGATGGAACTAGAGAAGCTCATCCTTAGTGAGCTAACCCAGGCTCAGAAGGGTGCACATGCATCTATTCACTTATAATCGGATTTTAGCCGTATAGTACAGCATAACTATGCTACAGCCAATGCACCAAAGGGAGCAGGAACATAGACTTTTTTACCTGTCCATGAGACACTTTGCCCTAGTGGTGCTGCCTTGTAGGCCCCCAGTGTATGAGGAGGCTCTTGGCTCTCATATGACTGCTGAACTGGGGCAGGGGACTAATATGTAGTGACACTCCACTCCGGAGGAGTTGGTTGGAAGCGATAGGGGTAGAGGGTGGGAGTGAGGGACTGGGAGGGGTGGAAAGAGGGTACTATGATGGAGACATAACCTGAAGTAATAAATAAACATAAAAAAACATAAAAAAGAAAATATATTTTTCTGTTTTAATGGTGAATAGTTCATCATGCAAACAGTTGCAAAGCTTTGAAGAAATTTGGTCAGCTAATGGATCTATTTGAAGTTGTCTAATAATGTATCATCACAGGCTTTCCAATATAAAATGTGCCATATAATATATATTACAGACATTTTCAAAGCCAGCTAGGCCCAGTGAGGGCAGGTAATGTCAATCTCATGAGCAAATGGAGACATTAGAATCTAAGGCTTAGGTGTTCCAAATTCATAGTACCAGGTTCAAGGCAATCCAGAAATACAAGCTGTTGTCCAGGATACTTGGAGATATATCAATCAGACAGAGAACCTTAAGAGAAATTGTAAACGTTGACCTTTGGATTCTATTCTGTTGTAGTTTTCTGTGGTGAGGTGATCTCTATTAGCTGTAAACAGTGGCTTCTTTGATGAGGAAGGATAGCTATACTTATCTGTGAATATAAGATTTAGAATGCAGTAAGGAATTATGCTAGTCTAACAAAGTGGTGGTAATAGATTCTTTTCTAAGATCCATGACCCCAGTAGTCATTGGTAACTGGCTGGATCTGCAGTACCATACAGTACCCTACTGCTGAATGGACCTTCCAGTTACACAGATGTTGGTGACTATGAAAAGCTAAGTGCTGCCTATTTGCACCTTTATGGAGCTCTTCTCATACTCATCACTGTTGTGGCTCACAAATGTTGTAATTGGGTAAGACCATTAATTTCTTACATAGCATTTAAGAGTACAAAAGAAAAAGCTGGGCGGTGGTGGCGCACGCCTTTAATCCCAGCACTTGGGAGGCAGAGGCAGGCGGATCTTTGTGAGTTCGAGGCCAGCCTGGTCTACAAAGTGAGTCCAGGACAGCCAGGGCTACACAGAGAAACCCTGTCTTGAAAAAACCAAAAAAAAAAAAAAAAGAGTACAAAAGAATCTAGAGCACAGGAAGAAGGCTTTCAGGTTAGCACCAGCTTGAAACATCCAAGTCCAGTGTTCTGAGTATGTGTATGTGTCTTAGGAAATAAGGACTTATCTTCAGCCTATGGGAGGCAGTGAAAGGCTACATTGATAGTCTGTATTGTTTGGATTGTCACTTGGACTACCCTGACCAACCATTCCAAAGGTTGTATCTCATGTTTGATACTGGTGTTTTTGATAGTCTGTGGTTTTTATGGGTAGCATTATCAGCCTAAGTGGCATAAATTCCTTTGATATATATTATATACACCTATATGTGTTATTTATATTTTTGGGTTAATATAAAATAATGCAATTCCTTGAGGCTTTAATCAAACAATGTTGGTGTCATTTGCCTCCTGTCCCTTCTTTTCATACAGAATTGAATTCCCTACCTCCTTCCCAACTGCAGCATAAATAACATGGGGATCCCAGCCCCAATGGGATCCATGTCTGCATCACAGCTCCTGCATCTAAGGCTCAGGGGATAACATGAAAGAAAGACTAGAAAGATTTTAAGAGCCAAAATACCAAGAAGTCCGCTATGAAACAGTCTCTCCTAGAAATGGCTGCATAAAAACATTAATGGTACTATCAATACATACACTAACATGGAAGGGAGAAAATTTTATGGGATGTCAATCTTAGAAAAAGAACTATAGGCAACAAATGACTACTACAGGGAAAGAGAGGATTAGCCACTCACAGAAATGAGCTCCCTTATTGGTTACCTAATACAAAGTAGTAGGTCCTCAAACCAAATACACACAAACAACCCAAATGAATGTATTTCCATGTTTGTGAATGTATATCCATATGTATACATATATAATCATGTAACAATAAGAACTAAAGGAAAAGAGGTTATCAATTAGGGAGTGGGGAGGCATCGGAGGGTATAAAGGGAAGGTTAAAGGGAGAAGCTGGAGTAGAGAAAGAGAAAAGGATGTGATGCAATTCTAGTTTAATTAATATGTATTAAAATTATAAAAGACTATAATTTTAAAAAATAAGTCAGTCTTGTTCAAAGACAGTTGACAGAGGTTTTACAGAGTGATATCTAGAGACATAAAGATATTTAAAAAATAATTTTTGTGTATTCTTGAGAATTTCATACTTACATAAAATGAGATACAATCATATCATTTCCATCCTGCAATATCCTCCATATCCCACATACCTACTCCCAATACATTCCCTTCTCAAGCTTTCCACCTCTTCTACTTCCTCATCTCCTTCTTCTCTAGCCCACTAGATCCAACTGCTCTACTCATATGTACCCAAATGAAACTCTTTTATTTTATTATTATCTTCTCAACTATGCAGGTCTTTGAGAAGTGATGCAGTCTCTCTAGTGGTGACTTTCACTCAGCTGGGTGACAATTGTTTGCCTCCCTCACACTAATTTTCTTGTTTCCTCTAATAATGGAATTCATTCTACTGAGGCCCAGTAGTCCTGTGGTTTGAGTGGACTTTAGTGTACCTCCTTTGCTGTCCTCCCTATTACAATACCAGGGACTTTGACATCCTCCCTAAGCACCAGGGCCCTTTAACTCAGTACATCCTCCCCCTTACACAAACCCAGGCACAGAGATTTAAGAGTTGTCATGTGGGTGCAATTTCTTTCTGCTGGAATTGCCTCATTGGTAACATGTGAACATAAGACTAAGGGAGTCCATAACTATACATTATTTTCTTCCTTACCATGTGGAAATAGTTTATCTGGGAGATGAAGCACTCAGAGACATAAGTCAGCAGCTTCACACAGACCTGATGGAGCTGAATCATTGAACCTGCAACTTAACATTGTCAGGAAATTCAGTGCAGTTTTTATTGTTAAATGAGCTTGTACTGCATCTGCATTGGTTACAACCAAAAGAATAATAATTAATTTGTCCATTCAAGCTAAATAATTGTAGAAGATATTCATGCTACTTATTACATGGGTACATTTTTCTTCATAAGAAGCTTATATATGTAGTATTCAGAAGGAGCTTTATATATGGTCTTCTTAATTATTCAGTCACTGACAATTCACAGTGGGAAAAATGAACAAAATACCTACTCCTCAGCTGAGTTTGTAGAAAAATATTAGTAGCCTCAAGATACTCATTTAGAACTCTTTCTTCAGGCTTAGCACATTCCTGTCCATCTTAAAATTGGAGTAAGTAAAACAAGCTTTGGGTGTGCTGCCTGAAGACATAAAGGAAAGCCAAATTAAATTGTTTGAGTTGTTCAGGCCTTATAGGGTGGGAGGGTGGGACTGGGAGGAGTGGACTGAGGACACTGTAGTGGAGATGTAACCTGAATAAATAAATAAATATTTAAAAAAGAAGTCCAAAATATTTTTTCTAGAGAAGTTATAACACATGTGACTTACACAGCCAGATCTCTGAAGAACATGCGAACTTGGATCCAGAAGGAAAAAGATAAAGTCACAGCCCCCTTTAAGTTCCATGATGCTTTGCTCCCCACATTCCAAAATGTGAGGTAGTACTTGGTGCAGAGTCATGCCTGTTATAGATGCTAAATAATAAATATTTACTGATGACAAATATAAGAAGGGCTGGCAAAACCTCTTTGTCCCTTGAAAATAAAACAATTCAGCCAACTGATAAAATGTATGCAATTAGGCTAGGGTTCTAAAGAAGAGAGAAAAATAGAAAGGAATTAGCCACATACTTGCCTTGCAATGTCTTATCAGTCAGCAGTATGTCTTTTTATCAAATTGTCTAAACATAAAATTTTCTTACTACTATTTAAAGAATTCTAAAATATTTGCAAACTTCTAGGAATTTATTTTCACTGACCTTCAAATTGGGAGCCTCTGTCATTTCTGTTAATTGTTTAGTTTTTGTTTTTTCTTTCATGCTTGTAGAATATATAATCTTTGACTTTTCGGTCTCTTGGGATTTTACCTTTCCTTTACTATGTAAACAAAGTTAGAGGTATATATCTTAAACCATAAATGTAAAGCGGAGTATAGTGGCACATGCCTTTGATTCCAGCACTCTGGAGCTAGAAGCAGGAATATCTCTGTGAGATCAAGGGCAGCCTGCTTTATATATTGAACTCCAGGATAGCCAGAGCTACACAGTGAGACCCTGTCTCTAGAAAAACCAATCAGCCAAACAAAAAGCAAACAAATAAACATAAATGTAAGAATTCATGTACTTTATTTTTATTTAATTTCATGAATATTTCAAGATAATTTACCTGCAAATTTCCTCTAATTTTATTGTTGTTGTTGTAGACAACATAAGCAATGTAAAGCAAAGCATTGGAAGGTGCGTGGTGCTTACATTTAGTCTGTAGAAGGTTAAAAAACTCTAGTACAGAATGGAAAGAGCTGATCATGAGTGTGTGGGCACACACACCACACACACACACTCAGACACACCCACACTGCCACAATCAATACTGCTTAGAATATAAACTCCAGGCTCCTGCTCAACTTACAGGAAAATAAATAAAGCAAAAGAGACACTCTGGATCCCAGGGGGATTCTCTTCCCAAAGCAATCAGACATCTGGAGTCTTGGTCTGATAAAAATCAATGACTCTTTCGGGGCAGTATATCATTTAGATGTGACTGAGGAAAACATTCCATTATGATGGGAGAATTGGTGGGGAGAAAGCAAGCAGAGAAAAATAATAATAAGTAAAGCTGTAACCTTTTCTTTCTGTAATAGACTATGCCAACACATAGGCTACGGCATAATTACATACATATATTTATAAAACTATGAATCTCAAAACAGTAACCAAAAAAAAAAAAAAACAGTTCTTTAGTGTCTGACTCTTGTGGGTAGATTCTTTACCTTCTCTTTTGTGTATTTATCTGTGCTTGTGTCTTGTGATTCAAATGTATAGCAACCATCTCATTTTTATTTATTAGTAAGTACAGTGTGCAATGTGTACATAATTGTAGAAAAACAGTGCATGGTAGCTTGCGTCCCTAGTTCGTAACACGGTGGTACTAATGGACACTGCATCTGTCCTGGAAGAGGGCGGGGCACAGAGCTTTTCAGCGTCATCACACACGGCTTGACCTTTGCTGTATTGATCCCTTTGTGTTCACATGCACCCACTCAAAACACTGCAGCAAGCAAGCATTTGTATAGATTCAGAAAGAAAACTACCAATTATCTTTCAAAAACACATATTTGAATATATGAAGATAAGACAACTTATTTTCATTTGTGCATATTGTTATTTGGGTTATGAAGCAAGCTAATATTTGCAAAGTGAATATTTTTAAAATAGTTCTAGTTTTCCTTACAGCAGCCTTCATTGAAGCTTCTGCTCAAATATTTTTAGTTCCTCAAATATATTAAAAATAAAGCAAATAAAATATGAATATTTATTCAGTTTTTTAAAAATTATGATCACTTTAACTGGTGTGTGACTTTACATAACTACATGTTTTAATTTCCTTAAACTATCTAGCTTTTCAAGAAATTTAATATCATAGATGTTACTATAAAATGTATCTGGACTCTCAGTATCTTAAGCATTTATAACAATACAGACCTAGAATGTGATGTGGGCCATGAAAATAAATAGCCCTGAAGCATTTAAATGCAGATGTTAGGAATCAATTACTGCTGGAGTGGACTTTAAAATATATCCTGTTTGAGCTTTTGTGCACATGTCTAAATGGGATTTGGCAGGTGGATAAAAGATGTATTGATTCCTGTTTTGGAGATTGTTACAGACTTACTGCTTCAACAGACTTTCAACTAGGCTTGGATATTAAACAAACTGAAACCTAGAATTCTTTCCTGGCATTGTAACAACAACCTCCCCCCCCCCAAAAAAAGTGACAAATATGAAGGCCAGGGTTTGAAAAGCTGCTGTACGCTATTGCCCAACTACAAAGGAAAAATATTCTGGGGGGAGAAACACCTGCTATTAATTTCTTTTTAGTCCAAGAAATTTCTATCAAAAACACTGCATTCTTATTCAAATGAATACTTACAAGAACCTCTTGTTCCCTAATTCCTGAGGCTTTTTTTTCTCATCCAATAACATCACATTATGCTCTGTGAGCTACTGTCTATATATATGGTGAGCTATCTGAATTTTTGTGTTTATTATTTAAAATAATATGCCTCAAGTGGATAAGCCCCTGGTTTTTGTGAGAAAAATAGTTCTGAAAAACACTGAGATTACAAAAGAAGATTCATTTTAAGACACATAGCAGAAATTTATAAAACATCTTGAAAATGTTAAGCAAATTAATTCAATAGAATTGAAATATCCCTTTAGAATCAAACATCCTTGACTCCATCCAGCCATTTAGACACTAATGTGAGCCCAAAGTTCTACCACACAACATGGGCCCCTCCTTGAAGAACATCAGAAGACACAAAATGACTCAAGGCCACAGAGAAGCCAAGTAGATTGGGAGTCAGAAGTCACAGAGTATCCACTAGGAGTAACACTGACCTCAGACTTAATTCAGTAGGGTGACCTCTGGTTTGAATTTCCTCAGGATAACCAGCACTTAATTTCTTCATCATCTTCAGATCTTAGAAAAAAAAATGTATCTAGGATAGGCTTCTCATGTAGAGGCCACTCAATGAAGCTTACAGGCATCAGTGACTGTCTGGCCTGAAATTCTGCCCACTGTCAGCTGCTTTTCACAAAAACCTCTGCTTTCCCCTGGCTGAAGTTTCAGGAGGGCTTTGGGATTTATCAAAGAAGTCTCCTTTGGGTTGGATAGACCTAAGAATCTCTTTACACTAAACTGGCTTAGCATCCCCCCTCCCCTACCATAGTTATCACTACATTTTTATTGGCCACATGGTATAGGTCATTGTGGGACAGCAGGCAGTCTTGTCTGTATTTACCTGTATTTACCCTCTCAATTCCCAATCTGTTTGGGTTAACATCTATTTCTTAGGTGAAATGAAGAATAAGGTTCAAAACCTACTTTCCTGGAAGCTTGTTGACACGAGAGAGAGAGAGAGAGAGAGAGAGAGAGAGAGAGAGAGAGA
>CAJQZJ010032097.1:4252799-4272714 GCA_907164525.1 Lophiomys imhausi
GAGAGAGAGAGAGAGAGAGAGAGAGAGAGAGAGAGAGAATTAAAAAAGAACACTCCATAAACTCTGGGCAGAACTAGCAGAACTAAAGGTTTCATTTAATGTGTTTGTTCGAATGAAAAACACGGAGACTCAAAGACAGAGTAGAAGGAGTGCTGTGCATCTGGAAAGTGATTGTTGTGTGGCCACCAGGGAAGAGGGTGTGTAAAAAGCTTCTCGCTTCACCTATAAAAAGCAGAACCACTTCGCATCTCTCTAAGTAACTAATGGATGTGTCCTGGAGAGAAGAGTTGCTGGCATGAAACAGTCCCCAAGGCTCTGTATCTCAGACTGCACTTCCCAGAAATGCGTAGTTCACAGAACTCAGCACTATGCTCCTATAACCTTTCTAGCTAAGGACTAACTTTTACAAGCTATGTTTTACCTCACAATTACAATTTCTGTAGAGGAGAGAACAGATATGGATGGAGAGAAAAAGTGTACATTCTGCTTTTGAGGAACAGGAAAGATGTAAGAGGGGTAAAGAAATATTAAGAACAGGAAGGCAGAAGTGATGTTGGATGCCTTCAATCATATGAGGATTATTTTCTCAATTTGTAGGACTTTTGTTTTCAATGAAAACCTATTCTGTGCAAGCAATTTCCAGTTGCCTTGTAGGGTTAATTCCCACCTACTCTTCAGAGCTTGTTGTGAGCATATATTTTGGACACATCAGACTACAAAGAAAGATTCCTAATAACTGTAGCAGATGCGTTTTCTACTGCAAATCCCCATCTCCAGAACACAGAACTCACTAGTGGGCTCATAAATCCACAGGACAGATCAACCCTTAGTGAATGTGGCTCCTACAAACACAAGATTAAATTTCTAGATTCCTGGCTTGTTACAAGGTGAATTCATTGGGGTATTTTGTTTTTCTCTGAAACAGGGGGGCCGCAGAAACTGTCTACAAAATAAAAGGTTTCATTTCCTCTCCCACACATTAACAAACGTATACTGCCTTCTCTGACTCATTATAGCTGCTGGATGTTGGCCCTACTGCTCCTCATACAAGAAAAGAAACAAGCGAACCTTCCCTGTTAAAATGAAGAAACAGGCCAAACTTCTAGTGTGCCTGTGTGTGTTGTCACTTAAGTCTGACACTATTAACACTAAAACCCAAAAACTCTAGGCTACAATTCCTAGTAAAGTTAATTCTGAGAGGAACCCAGCTTTCCGAGACACAGGCCATATCTTTGTAAATTGTGCCGTTTCTTTCTATAAAAATGGGACATTTAATTGCTATTTCATGGTACTATTACAGCTGGTATTGTGAAGTCTTTACATTTTTTTCATTGTTACACCTTCCTGGTTGAAAATAAGAAAGAGACGCTGCTCAAACTTTTTGTCAGGTTAAACTTCAAATTGTTAGAACATTAGAGTTGTTTTCTGGGCCCTTCTTATAACACTGATCAGTTTCTGGGCTCTGAAAGTGTGTGGACCACCATCTGTAGCTATTTCAGCCAGTCTTTCCAGTTTGGGTTGTAGTACTTTCCAGCATCAGGACCTGGGCTAACACTTCTGAGCCCTTTGCCTGACCCAGGTGTCTCTCTCTCTCTCTCTCTCTCTCTCTCTCTCTCTCTCTCCCCCTCTTTCTTCCTTCCTCCCTCCCTCCCTCGCTCCTTCCCCCTCCTCTGTGTGTGTGTGTGTATATGTGTTTGTGTACATACGCTTGCGAGTGTGTGTTATTTTTGAATTAATTGATAGATTGTATATATTTACGGGACCAAAAAGATGCTTCAATACATGTGTCCACTGAGGGATTAACTCATCACTTCAAATATTTGTCATCTCTTTATTGCTCCCTTATCTTCCTTTCTCTCGAAAAAGTAATACGACAAAGACATCGAACACCTCGTGACTTGGAGACAAGGATTTACTCTGGCAACTACTATGAACGTTGACAGCTACTTTTTCTCGGAATCTGTACTTTTCTTTCTCTGGAGTAGCAAACATCCCAGTGCCTTCCTGCTGACGTGAGTCTGGGAAAGCTGCGCTCCCTAAAGGCTGCCTTGGTTGTCTCCTGCTTTCATTAGCGGGGTAACTAAGAGTTCCCTAAGGACCCTGGCACGGAAGTGTAATTTTCCCGCGGAGACATACCTGACATCCGAGATAAAATGAAATTTAAAGTAAATACTCGAGAAAACAAAGGCTGCTGTTTTCGAGATGGCTTTTGTGCTTGGAACTTCGTGTATATATATCACAAATCCCTGGGTTTTCTGTAGGGCCCTTCCTTCTCTCCACGGATCTAAGGATCTACGAAGTGGAATCGCTGCTCTGGCCAGGAGAAACCTCCTGACTAGGACCCAGAAGCTACACAGACGACCTTCCCCTCCGCCAGGAGAATAGAGTGACTACCAGGAGACGAGAAACAAAACACTTAAATGTTGCGTTTATTAAGGAAATGTCAAATAAGAAAAAAGTCAAACGGTATCACGAATATCAAGAGCACTTTTGTGGTGTGAACCGTGCAGACACGAGCTAAGAATTCTACTCTGGATCTTTGTCTGGGGCTTAGTTGGAGCGCTAGCCTCCCCCCAAAAACCCAGCTGGAAATGCACTAAAAGAAAGCACTTACCCCATTCACAGTCTCAGGCTCCCCTCCCCCCACCCCTTCTCCCAGAACGACAAAACTCTAACCCGCAGGCAGGCGAACAGGCCACTAGGGCATAAAAGACTTATCAAATATTTGTATTCAAGCAAACTAACACAAATCCCTTAAAACCACAGGTTACTATCGATCAAAGTTCCACTCTCCTAGTAGGTCGCAAAACCCACACGCATCGCAATCTACGGTCCCGTTATATCTACGTGTAGCCTGGTGTATAGACAGGTAGCTTTTCCTATCACCGTACTACTGGTACCTCTGGACACCCACCCTCACCCTCACCCCGCCTTGCTTGGCCTTTCCAGCTGTCCCCAGTGCTGGGCCCACCTGCTGGTGGAAAAGGGCCTTCGCTTGGTCCATCGTCCGCATCCCAAGCCAGCAGCCACTCCCAAAGTTCTGTGCCCTAATCTCACTCTTTTGCCACCTGCTGCTGAGTCCCCGAAGTCTGGGTGGTCCTCGTCTACAGTCTTACTTGGGGCCTTTCGGAGAGCGATCAGAAATTGGTCACTTTTTCCCCAAAGGCAGAAGTCAAGAGAAAGAACTGACTCCGACAGGTTTGCTTTGCTTGGTCCATGATGGTGAAGGGTGCATCGCAGCTGGCGGAGTACTGGAGGTGCCTGGGGCACACGCCGTGGGGACCCGAGTACCATTCAGTAGGGCCCCACGACCACTGCCTCAACCTCTTTCGACGGCCTTCGGTCCTTCACCAGAAAGTTGATCATGCCTTCGGACTTGATGAGCAGGTTGCAGCCCAGGAAGAAGATGCCGAAGACCACCGTGAGCGAGAGCACGCACATGACCGCGATCTGCACCACTCGCATGATGTACAGACTGCGCTCGTCCGGGCCACCCTCAGCGAAGCCATCGTCGGTCACCACCGACGCCTGGGTACAGCAGCGCACCGCGCGCTCCAGCGCCTCACTACTGTTGGCCAGGAACAGGCCGGCCACGTCGGTCTGGTTGCCCAGCACTGAATTCATCCCGGGAACAATCGGGCGCCAGGGGAGGCGAGGATCGGAGGGGTGGGGGGACCCGGGTGGTGGTGGCGCCGGACGAACAGGTGCCGAACGGAGCGCTGGCTTAATCACTTGTGTGCTCGGGGCTCCTCAATCTCCCTTTCAAAGTCCCAGGGCCGTGAGTGTATCAGGAACCTTTCCAGGGCGCGCCGCAAGCTGGCTCGCGTGCGCCTGGTGCTGCCGGGGCAGTGCTCGTTCCCGGCGCACGTTCGACTGGGAGCTCTTGGAACTTGGCGGGTTGGGCCGGAGGGGCCGTGGGAGGCGCAGGCAGCGGCGGTGGCCCGGAGGCCGCTCCGGGCGAACAGCGGCCCCTGCTGGTGACAGAGCCGAGCTACGCCCGCTCGGCCGGGGGGTGGGGGCAAACAAAAGAGGGAACCTAACACAGGCTTTGTGGCTTCTGCAATTACAAAGGCCAGGCTTTATTTACTTGTTGTGAAGAATCTGGGGAGAAAGGCTGAAAGTTACGGAGGACCTAGGTCGCATCCGCTCTTAAGTGTGTCCTTCGAAGCCGCCTCTCCCACCTCTGAGCAGATGTGAAGTAGCCAGATACCAGATGGTGCTGGCCAAGGCACTGGCCCACTGCCTGAGTGTGACTACTGCTTGTCCTGTCCGTGTAGGCTTTCTAATAGGGCATTGGCAGACAAGAGTGGTGGAGTGGCTGGGAAGCTCTTCTCTTTTCTCTTCGTTTTTGGGGTGGTGGTGTTGTTATTGTTTTAAGGAAGGGAGACCGACCGGATGAAAGGTCTGAAAGAATAACGTCCCCATTCTCCTAGGAAAGTTATCACACTCTAGTAAAGCAGGGTTTTGCAGTGAGTTGTGAGTCCAAGGCAAGGGGCAGGGCAAAGGAGGCGCTCTTCTGTGGTTCGTGAGTGGAGGTGGTTGCCAAGAACAGGGTCACCTCTCTGTTAAGGGAGGTGGACAGTGACCACTTCATTGCGACTTTAATTGCAGAGGAGTTTTTGGATGAGCTTCCAGTGTTTTTGTTCTTGGCAGAAAATGAGTTGTTTAAGGAAATTGCCCATACACATCCATCACCTAGAACACTCTGCCAGAGGCTGGGAGCCTTCCCTCAGAAACTGATGCACCCACCCACCCACCCTTCCTTCCTACCACAAAGCAAGCTGCAGGCGGTTAAGGGAGCTACGGACACATCTGAGTGTTCATCGTGACAGCTGTTGGTTCTAAGCGCTAGTGAATGAGTCTTACGAATTGGCCATTTCAGGCTCCAGAAGATTCAGGATTCTCTCCTACCCCTCCCTCTCCTTCCTTCTTCTCCCCTCTCCTCTTCCCAGGTTCTCTTCTTTCTTTGTCCTTTTCCCATTATATTGGCTGTAAAATGAGGGATTGAATTTCAGTCCAAACTTTTGAAAGAATATTTTCACAAGGTTTATACTAAGACATTGGAGTTTTTTTGGTCGTCTTCTCTGCTCTTTTGGGTATGGAGATGGGGAGAGGATCTGTAAATAGCTCAGAGTGCCCTTGAGTCAGTCATTCAAAGCCTTAGATTCCCAAGTTCGGTAGTGATAGGCATCATAGGGCCTTTTAATTACACCATATTTTCTTGTTAAATCACCCTGTAAGAATCATCCATTCCATATTCAGGTCTCCTTAATGTCTTGACGCTACTTCATGATGCCTCCCTTCAAGAACAAAGGAGTGCCTTTTAGACAAGGTTTTGGGTTTTTTGTTTTTTGTTTTTTCTGGAAGCTCCTGTAAGTTCTAGCTATCTAGATGTTTTTCCTATGGAAAATAGGCAGGCATTAACAGAAAAGAACCAGGATTCTGGGACTTGCCTATACTTCTGTTGGCTTAGTTGCTCTAATTTTCATGATTCAGTCAGCCTTGAAGAACGTCTCACCCTCAATAATATCTATTTCTTGTCAAATTTATTATTAATAGATCGTAAATAATTCTTTAACTTTTGTTATCTAGGTGAATGGATAAGAGTCACTGGATCCAAATTCAGTCCCTAGGACCCGTGTCAGACAGCTCACAATTGCCTACAATCTCAGCTCTAGTGGGACCTCATGCCTCTGGCCTTCATGGACACCTTCACTCACATGCAAATACTCACAGGAAGACACACATACATGCAACTAAGAATAAGAATAGGTCTTTTAAAAGAATAAGAAGTGATGTATATGTAAAAATTTTCCAAAGAAATGTAAGACAAATATAATGTCATACAAAATGAACGATTGAAGCAAATAGTGATTCAGAAAAGCAAATGAGCAGAGAACAGAACAGAACATGATTCGTGGCAATATGAACTCACACACACTTGCATTTACAAGGTGATGTAGTTGAACATTGAGGTACCAGTACTTTCTATGAGTACTCAATTGAATTGACTTATCCTGTGCTGTTGAGGGAGACCTTGGCGTGAAGGAGAAGATGGTAGAAAGTGAGAGATGGAAAGAGAAGGATAAGAAGAAGTTGAGGGAGGGGAAATGTTACTTGAATCATTGTTAGAATACATGTGAATATATTGCTATTATGAGTTATTAGCAGTATTGTTTTAGTCATAAGTCAGTGTTAAAATGATCAGATATTTATTCACTGAATATTTTTATGTCTAAGCCAAACCTCATACTTTAGAGAATATGGTTAGAAGGAGTTAGGCAGCACAAATTTTCTTTCCTTTCTTTCAGATGTAACTACTAACCAGACACAAACTCCCTAAAGCAGAAGGCAACACTCCTCCCAATCAGCTAGCACAAATCTATGTTTTTCTTCCTTTTAGTCCTGAGCCCTATGATTTTGATCAGTAAAATTGCTTGAGTAGTTAAATGGAAATGAACTACAAATCGAGTTATTACAAAGGTTTCTTTGTCACTTCCTAATATCACTAAAGAGGTCTGAACTAACTAGAACTTTTCTTTCTTTCTTTCTTTCTTTCTTTCTTTCTTTCTTTCTTTCTTTCTTTCTTTCTTTCTTTCTTTCCTTCTTTCTTTCTTCCTTTCTTTCTTTCTAATTAAGAATCATATCTATCTTTATTTTTCCTGTTTTTGGTGTTGTTTTCCCTTAGAGTAATTCCCGTTCTTTACCTGTGTCATGGAAAGTCTTTGGAACTGTGGCAAGGCAAACCTTAGGAAATATCAATATAACAGAACTTTTCCGAGAAAATAAATGATGATGTGGTATGGGAGTTGAAATGATGATTCACTTTTTTTTTCCAAGACAAGGTTTCTTAATGTAGCCCTAGTTGTCCTGGAACTTGTTCTGTAGACCAGGCAGGCTTCAAACCCATGTAGATCTACCTGCCTCTGCCTCTCTAGTGCTAGGATTAAAAGTGTGCACCACCACTGCCTAGTGATAAGTCACTTTAATGGAAAGATTTTTGATACGTAGAAGGTATCATTTGTATACATCTGTAACTACTTCTGCTTTATTCAAGTAAGTTTGTGGTTTTGAGAGCTAAATGATTAGTATTTTGAAGTATTGTGCAAGGACAGAATCACTTGCTAGCTCTTTCTGAAAAGCATATCTGTAGCCTGTAATAAATTATTCCAGGACAATCTAGGCCAGTGTTGATGGCAGTTATAATCTGTACTTTGGACAGCTTTGAGGGAAGACCAGACACTTTCAGTACCAAAATCCCTTTTCCTTGATGCTTTGTGCATTATGAAAATATCAAGTAGACATTTAAACAGTGTGTGAGACACTAAAAGGATGTTTATTGCTTTGGGGCAAGCACTTTTCTATTAAAAACTCATGCTGTATTTCACAATTTAAGTAAGGTAAAGAAAAGCTCATACACAGAAGTCATTCATAATAAAAGATTCAGTGTCTGAAAACCAAGAAGAAAGCCAAAATGAAACAGTATAGGTTCCTGAGCCACCAGAACAGATCATGAAAGGCAAACACCTAAGCCTTAGACTGACCCTCAAATCCCCTCACAGCCTGTACATGTTTACTTCTCCTTTAAACTCTTCTCTGTTTATTTATCTTAATGACAGACTACTAATATTGACATCTGGCTTGAAGAGGAAGAACTGATCAGAGGCAAGTGATTTTGTGTGTGTGTGTGTGTGTGTGTGTGTGTGTGTGTGTGTGTGTTCATTTTGTTTTGCAAACACACTAAGCGACACCAGGAAGAGAAACAACACCAAACATTACATGGTATATTAGAGTTACTCACAGTATAGAGCATTCACCTGGAGACAGGGTGTAGGGGTTGGATGGATTAGATTTGGAAAATATATAGGAGTTTCTGATACTGTCTCTTAATTCGGGGCCTGAAGAGCATTATCAGCATGAAGTCAGCAAAAACAGGAAAGACTCAATAGACTGAAAAACAAGGTTGAAGTCAGGAAAACAGGAAAGATTTAATGGATTTGAAGAAACAAACTATCTGGCCTGACATTGTTTTCAGCTGCTAAGTGGGCGCAGCCCAAATTAAGCTGAAACAGAGTTCCTCCTATTTAAGGACAGTGCATGGAGCCCAGAAAAGAAGAGGCCCCTAATGCTAGAGAACTCCAAGAGTCCTGCTGAAAAAAGGGCTGGCCATTGATGGCCAGCTCTCTCCCTGAAGCAGAAAGAAGCCGGTGAGCAAAGAAAGCCTGAGCAAGACACCAAAAGGCCAATGACTGGACCCTGTGGCTCAGCTTTTGTCTAGAGGGGTTTGATCTGTCCGATCAGTGGCCTAGGGGAAACTGTGCCTGGCTTTAAGGACTGAGGCAGAGCAGCTGAGTTCCTGATTCAAAAGAAGTAAGTTGGCCTGCAGACGGCTGGAGTCTCCCACAGAAAAGAAAGCATGAAGCCTTATTTAAGGTGAGACTGCAATAACCAACTTACCCTGACGAACCTGCATCTGATAGATCCAGAAAAAGGACTGCTAAGTGCGTTAAAGAATCTACAACAAAGACTGTGTTCCTGACGACTGAGGACCTGCCCCAGAGACTGTATCATTCTAAAAGGTTATGAAAGTAGTTGTTATAATTATCAATAGGTTTAGTGGATAGGTTAAAGGGGTTGTAGAAATTTATAGGATTAATAGTTAAGAAATTGTTGGTGTTTGTTATAAGTGAATTTAGTAATAAATAAATAAGTGTTAAATAATAATTTAAAAGTTCGGTTACAGGTGGCGCCCAATGTGGGGCCCGAACCCACGACCCTGAGATTAAGAGTCTCATGCTCTACCGACTGAGCTAGCAGGGCACAGTTTCCCCTAGGCTAATTGCTCACAGCAGTTGATCTTCATGCCCCGAATTAAGAGACTGTATCAGAAACTTAGGTATTCACTAAATCTAACTTATATTAACCTATCAGCCCCTACATATCCCCTTTCTTGTAAAATAAAAAATAAATCTACAAGCATAACTATATATACAATGTAAATAAATTGTCTATGTACAATACATAAACAATAACTTTGAATTTTCTTCAATGTACATTATAGCAAGAGTTAAAATAACCTTAAACTTCTCACAATACATAGTTGTATTTACATCTTTTGACAATCAAAAGACATGCAAACAAAATGATTTTAAATTCTTATCAATAAGCTTAATTTCTGTTAATATACAAAATATTTTTAAACATGTATCAATAAACAGAATCTTAAATTTCTAACAATATAAACAAAATATTTTTTAAAGAGAGAGACAAGGAATGGAGAAGAAAAAAATCTCTAACTCCAACCCATATATTTTTCTCTTTTTTTTTTCCCCGTAACCATATGAATCCATGATGTCCTGAGTGCTCCAGCTGAAGTAGAACAGCTTTCCAAGATGATCTCTCATTAGAATCTGAAAGGGAAGATTCTGAGGAAAAACCTGACCATGCCACTCCAACCTTTACTGTTCCATTCATTATATCCATTCATCGCAAATGACAAATTCATCTTATGCCATTCATCACAAACATTACACACAGACAATCACAACAAAGAAGCCTGGAGAATGGTGCATTTTAGAAGTGTGATGGGGTGGTGTTAAGCATTCTAAATGTTACTTGGTCCTGTTTGATGTCTGTTACTTACATTGTCTCTGATTGGTTAAATAAATGCTAAGGCCTGGAGATTGAGCAAAGATGGAGGTAGGCAGGACTAAGGTGTGTGGGCTTCAGAGACAGAGAGCATCTTGGGAGAGAAGCCAGGAGCAGGAAGAAGAGAGAAGCATGCCATGGGGTAGATTAAAGAAGATCATTCCACGTGGCCTGGAACATCGGCATAGTGTGGAGAATAGCAGTCCAAAGGGACGTATGTATATATTGGGTCATATTTGGGTAACAGAATTATGAGTTAGCTTAGATGGGCTAGGATTGCACAATTCAGGACAAGACTTGTTAAAATCCATCTGCTGTCTGTGTGTATTCATTTATAATGGCGGGTTAGGGATTAACACCGCCAACCAATTAATGATAATATAAATACTAGTTAAATCATTTAATTAGCCTTTTTTTTTCTACAGAAGTGTTTACCTATTAAGAACTGAAAGTTAGAAATTAGAACCCTTGTGATTTACTGGTGGGAAACTGAATCGGTGCAGCCACTGTGGGAAACAGTATTGTGGATCTTCAGAAAGTTAGAACTTAGCTTACCATGTAATCCAGCAAGTCCACACTTAGGTATAAATGCCCCCTATATTGAAAACATGAACTCCAGAGAGTGAAAGTAACTCAAATGTTTATCAACAAATCAAGCAAAAAAAACAAAATACAGTATGCACACATGTGAAGTATTACTCAGTCTTAATGAAAAGAAACAAATGACATTACAGACCATGCTGCAACATGATGAAGCTTGAAGACAAGCTGAGATGAGTCAGGACAAAACGACAATTATTGCAAGATACCACTTATACGTGGTACTTAAAATACTCATATCTGAACAGATGGGAAGTAGAATAGTGGTTACCAAGGGCTGTGCTGACTAAAGAGCAGTGGTGGATACAATTTCAGTTGGGGAAGATTAAAAATTTTGTATGAATGTTGGTGGTGTTTGCCCAATAATATGAATGTACTTGATGCCACTTAATTGTACACATGGAATTGTTGCAATGGTAAGTTTTTTGGGTTTAGGACTTTATCCTAATAAAAATACTAAATGTATTCATTAGAGTTAACATAAACACATGCAGTTTGGAAAACATATCAAAATACGCCCTTCAAATCATCCATCACTTTCATAGCCTGAAGATTGTTGCCCTATCAATAAATGTTTTCTTTCTATCTTTTTTTCTTCTGTCATTACAACCTAATATTTTGTTTTATTCTTAATTTGAAAAGAGTTGTTTCATGGAATTAAACTCTTGTAAATATATTTTAAAGTAGTCATTATATAAATATACTTTGTATCAAGCCATGCTGTTTGAAGTAATGTCTTTGAGCAATGTGTTAATCTCAAATATGTCTATGGTGTTTGCTTGAAAGTTTTTGGGATGGTTTGAAGCTAACCTGGGCTATTTGAGACTGAATATAAAGACTTTGAACTCTGGTGCCCCTACCTTCCAAATGCTTGATTATAGATAGGTATGTGTCACCTCGCCTGGTTTTACATGTTCCTGGAGACTTGAATCCAAGGCTTTATGCTTGCTATTCAAGTACTCTACCAACCCATTGCATCGCTAATTAAATGTTTCTGTTGAATCAATACCATACAAAGAATATTTCTACTTATACATGATTTCTTATTTCAGATTAGACTCATACAAAGAATTTACAAACTTGAAATATTTATAAAAAAGAATTATTGTTTAAAAACCTGCATAGTCAACTCATAGTTATTCTTGATGTGCAGAAGCCTTTCAATTTCATGGAGTCCCATCTGTTGATACATGGGTCTAGTTCCCATGCTAT
Organism: Lophiomys imhausi; assembly: GCA_907164525.1. NCBI lineage: Eukaryota > Metazoa > Chordata > Mammalia > Rodentia > Muridae > Lophiomys > Lophiomys imhausi. Next base: position 4,264,260 of record CAJQZJ010032097.1, read on the forward strand.
TCAGGTTCTCTGCATAAAATTCTTGCCTACCCAAGTGTCTTGAACAGTGTTCCTTGTTTTTCTACAGCAGCCTCAGTGTTTAAGGTTTTTAGTTAGTCTTTAACTCATTTTGAAGTGCCATATGTTCAAACGTTTTTTCCACTCCATGGTTTTTGACAAAGATGTCAAAGATTAGACGACCATAGCTTTGTTGGTTTACTTCTGTGTCCTCATTTTTTTCACAGGTCTCCTTGTCTGTTTTTGTGCCAGTACCAGGCTGTCTTTATCACTATTGTTTTATAATACATAGAAAATGTTTTGGTACAAAACTAACATTTTATTCTAAATACTCAAATATTTGATACATAGTAATATTGATTGTAATAGCCCTGGGAGGCCTGGCTGGCCTTAGCTAGAGGCCTGACCAGGCTTGTCTCCAGGTGAAGAGAGCTGAGCCCGAGGGAGACACTTTTCCCCAGTAAATAAATACACAAAGACCTTTTAATATTTCAACACTTAGGCCTTAGCTTAGGAGACTCCCAACTAGTTCACCTAAGTTAACCTAACTAACTAGTCCCAACCAATTGTGTGGTTCTCTGTATTTTCAGAGCTCTCAGACACATCTTTCCACTTCTGTGTCTCCTGGCAGAAAGACAGATTCCTCTGTATCTTCGCAGGGTTCCTTTCTTCCTCCCAGGAAGTCCCGCATTCCTATTCACTCTCTGTCCAGCTAATTGGCCATCAGCAACTTTTATTATCCAATCAGAGAATGCCTCAGAAAGGGAGGTAACCAGATCTCAGATCATTGAAATCAGCTTTTGAAAACCATGTATAAGACCTTTCTCCAACAATTGACTTTTTAATATTTTAATCTAGGATTTAAATAGGAGATCTCAAAATGTTTATACTATGACATGTGTCACCTGTCATCTTAATTAGATTTTTAATTCTACCTTCTTAAATATACAGAGTATAACTAATTGGTCCTTTGATTTTAATGGCTAATCCACATTATTATTTATTGAAGTTAATTAAGAAGAAAATCCATCAGATACGGCAAAGAATAAAAGCTAAAGCAAATGCCCTCCTCTTCCTCTTTGTTTGAAAACCTTCTCTGAATCTCTTCTCAATGAAATTGGTGAAAACTGAACTCTTCTTGTGCTACATTGCTGAGTCCCTTGAGTAAGGGTTCTCTCTATTGCACACCTGTGATTGTGTGGTTCTTACGTGCTAAAATCATTCTGATGGGACAAGAAATGCATACAACTCATCCAAGACCAACTAAAAACCCTGACCACTAAGAAGTCCAGTTTTCAGAATGATAAGTTTCAGACATATGACATTCTATTTTTAGATGTACAGCACAAGACAATTTTTTGCTCCACAGAATTTTGTCTGTATATCATTCTGATTTTCTGCTCACTCTTTAAAGTACATGTGGTTTAAGGTGAAAAAGCCACTTAGCTGCTTAAAGGCTTTCAGGCTTCCAATGTATCCTTCCCCACATTCAAGAAACAAGAGAGTTATAGTTGCAGCAGGAGAGAAACAGATGGCCTCAAAGAGGCATGAAATATACAGTTTCTCCAATTTTTCAGCTTTAGCTCAATTAATCTGGGGCAGTGTTGTATTTTCTAATTCAACCAAACAAGGATTTGTATTTTACTTCAGTATATAGATAACAAACATAAAGGAGAAATCATCTTGGAAACAATGAAGGGATACAAATTCTTTAATAGTATCCAGTTTAGACCTCTGTATTTGTGCTGAGAAATATTTTCATCTTCTGCAAACTGTAGATAAACTTGTGGAAAATAACAGGAGTTACCTTTCCCCAGACAGCAACCAGGAGTAGCAGTGCTTCTGTTTTGTACTCTCATCATTTTGACAGTGAGATTCCAACATTTCCTATTTTCACATCTGGTATTATGCTGTTAAAAAATGTTAAATCAGAGTGATAAATATCCCTGGGCAAGTTGCTAGCATCATTCAATGCTCAAGTTTATCAACTTTCAATCATTTCTCCTTCCCAAAGATTTTTACGATAATTGCTGTACTTATGTTGAAAACATTTATAAAGCATCTTATGTGTATAACATTACCCGCACAGGTGGGACTAAGAGTATCTTCCGAAAATTGGTATTGGATATCAGAAAAAGGTCCATTACTGTGGCCTGGGGGATTTTTTTAATGGAAAATATCTGAAGAAATCCTAATCTAGACTGGATTCTAGGGAGGTGGTTATGAGGACATTGAAAATAAGCTGCATCTTGAGGGAAAACAATAGAGGATCTGGCCAGGTGAAGTCCATTACATGTACAGACATGAGAATTTTATTTTATTTTATTATTTTTTTGTATCTTTAGGAAATTCTATACTTTTGGAGTATTGACTTTTACAAATTTGGGAAAGATTAAGGAGTTATATGCAATTTTCTTTCCACTTGTAAGTCACATGGAGACAATAGTTTTTAGTGGCATATCCAAAAAATTGGAGATGTTCATATATTCTAGATGTTTGCATTAGAAAGAATCCATGTAGGCAATGCTAAGGGAAAATAAGGTAGGTACAACAGGGAAGAGTACAAAATGTTGTACCTTATGTGTTAAATCAATTGCACTCTTGTTTCCAGATAGCTCAAAGAAATTATTCCTCCTATCTATAACATTTTGTGTTGCACTGATGTCAACATGCACAACATGAACACTCACTATTAGTTGGCAGGTTTTTTTGTTTTTGTTTTTGTTTTTTTAGTTGTGTTGAACACTTAGGGATGTTGTCCCTACTGTCAATCTGACTAAAATGACTACAGAAGGCATTTCTACCTAGCGATTCTTCATTATTTCTCTGTGCTATTTCTCTTTTATAATCTGTCTCTTCCTTCCAAATGACACACTCTTACACACTGAACAGTGACTCAACCCTTCTGGCAGGATGTTCTTTTTGGCACTATTTGCTTCTCAGCAACCTATAGCTATAACACAAATGTTCCAAGTAGGGCTTTTGTAGTGTATCACATATGATTCATTTTAGGCTGGTAGGTGACCCACTTTCCCTTTTGTAGTCATCAACCAACTCCATGACTTACTCTGCAAATGATGTCTTTCATAGTTCTTGAGTCAAGTAGTTGGCAACACCATTTACGGAAACCATGCCCTGAATTTTACCTCTACAGAGTTCATTGAATGACATTGTTGAAATTCATGTAAATTCTGCAGGATGCAGCTGTAAGACTTAGAAGACCGGCTTAAATATTAGAAAACATAGAATAAAATTAACATATTCAGTTAGCTCAGATGTGGTAACAGACTAGTATTAGAAAGAAGAGGCTTCAAACGTGCATGCATCTTAAGGGTTCTTTCCTGGTTAAGGATAGCGCTATTCACTCTTGCTCGCCTTTGGCTGTACATCATGATGCCGCAGGAAGTCCTCCAAATGCTTTTATCTTGGTTTTCTTAGCTGGCAATATTGTTTTCAATTAAGTTCTGATTTTTGATAAGTTACTCCTTTTGTAATATCTGTAGTATTAAATAGAGTGGCTTAAGATAGAATGGAACATTACTATATCAAAACCCTCTTAAAGAGTGTTATACATCTAAGAAGATACTTTTAAAATTGTGTTGCAAGTTAGTATGAATGTTGAGTCAGATATAGACCTTTAAACTCATGGAGATGTTTAGATAGTAGAATGTTAAAGTCAAGTACCAAATACATATGGACTGGTCATTGGGAATGTACGTTAAGCCATATAACCCTCATAACTGTGGCCTAATTACCTCTGTTGTACTGTATTGTATTTGTTATTATAAGAGAAAGAGCCATTTGTTGGACTGAAAGGGGAAACTGTAGGGGGATATAAGATATACCTTAAACTTAAAAGAAAAAAAAAAGGGAAGAGGATGGGGGGTTGAGGGTGGGAGGGTGGGACTGCAGGGGGAATGGGGGGGGGACTGCGATTGAGATGTAACTTGAAGAAATAAAAAATAAAGGAAATAAATTTAAAAAAAAGAAAAAGAAAAAAAACAAATCCCTCTTAAAAAAAAAAAGAGGAAGATGCTTTGGAACTCAGTCAAGAGGCTGGAGTACTTTCAAAATGAGTGCTAAAAACACCTACACATTCATCAATATAGCCCTAAGGACCATTATGGTGAGAGATTAGAAACAAAGAAAAGTAACCAAAGCCTAACTTTTTGTAAAGATGGTTTAAGTGTTCACAACCACGATGTTAGTAAATGAAAATCTCAGTGACAAATGAATACCTCCCTATGAATTATTGGTGGGGGATGTTTCAGGGGCTTCCAAAACAACATTTTCATTGTTCTTGATTATCCACTACAACTAAATTTTTTATTTGAAAAATGAAAAAAGCTATTGATTTTTATATGCTACTTTTGTATCCTGCTAGTTTGATGAAAGTGTCAGATCTAAAAATGTTCTGCATAAGTATTTAGGGTCTTTTAAGTACAGTCCATGGTATCTATAAGTTACAAAATCAATTTAAAACACAAGAAATAAGAAAGCCATCAAAGTCAATGAAAAAAATTAGTAAACTGGAGAAAAAAATAAAACATGAAAAAATTCATAAAAAAAATGTGAAATGTTGAAAAGGAACAAAATAACAATTCTGTAAGTGAAAGACTCAATCAGCAAATGAAAATACACCTGACCATCAAAGGATAAAACCTAGCAGAATAAATTTAAGGGATGGAAAACAAGGTGAAGAAAATAATACATGCAGATATATATAGAGAGGGAAAATTCAGCAAGCATGATGAAAACTTCCAAAAAGTCCATTCAAGAAGCCAAACCTAAGAATAAAGGGATGGCAGAAGAAGCTGAGATAAAATAAAAGACACAGGCAACTTAATCAATGAAACACAGCCAAGAATTCAGGGTAAAACATACTTCAGTATGAAGGCTAGCTATGCCAAATTGATAGCTAACATTATACTAAATAATGAAAAATAAACTATTTCTTCTAAACTCTGGAGCAAGACAAAGTGCCTACTGTTTTTGTTCTTATTCAATATAGTACTCAAAGTTTCACCTTGAGCAATATTACAAGAGAAAAAAATTGGAGAAATGCAACTAGAAAAGTGGGAATCTCAATTATGCTGGCTTACAGAATTGCTATTTGGTTCCTTTTCAACATCTCAATTTATTTGATGAATTTTCCTATGTTTTTATTTTTTTCTCCACTTTACTATTTTTTTCATTAACTCTGATAGTTTTCTTGTTTCTTATGCTTTAAATTGATTTTTTAACTTTGTGTTCCAGATCTTGAATTAAATTCCTCATCTGTTTGATAGAGTCTTCTGTTTGGTTGCTAATCCTTTTTAAAAACAAGACTCATAAATCTTTTTTAAATTTTTGAAAATTTTTATTATTTTATTATTTGTTTTACTTTTTATGTTTATTTATTACTTCAATTTACATCGCCATCACATTCCCCTACCTCCAGCCATCCTGGGCCCACCCTTCTCCCCCCCCCGACCTATCCTACTCCTCCAGTGTGGGGTGCCCTGCATATCAGCCCCCTTCAGTTCAGCAGCCACATGAGGGCTAAGAGCTTCCTCTTGCACTGAAGGACTACATGGCAGCTCCACTAGGACAAAGTGTCCCACTAACAAGTAACAAAGTCTATGTTCTTGTTCCTTTCAGACTGTTGGTTGTAGTATAGTTATCCTGTACTATAAGGCTAAAATTCAGTTATAAGTAAATAGATACAATGTGCATCTTCTGGGTCTGGGTTAGCTCATTCAGGATGAGCTTTTCTAGTTCCATCCATTTGGCAGAAAATTGCATGATTTCCTTGTTTTTTATGGCTGAGTAGTATTCCATTGTGTAAATGTACCGCCACATTTTTATCCATTCATCAGTTGAAGGACATCAATAAAACATTTCTACTTGAAATGTTTCGGGTTCTATTGTGAGAAACTATCAGCTTATGGAGATATTTGAATGGGTTGTGATCTTGTGTTTCTTGAGTTTCTTTATTGTATTTTGCATATCTCTTGGTGTCCTAGTTTCATGTGTACTGATGTAAAATACTCTGACATAAAGTAAGTAAGGAAAGAAACGGTTCATTTTACTTTATAATACCAAATTACAGTCCGCCATTTTGAGAAAGCCACAGCAGGAACTCTGGCAACTAGTCTCATCACACCCACAGTTAAGAGCAGAGATGAGTGAATGTTCCATATTGTCTTTTTTCTTGTGCTAAACTATATTTTTTTCTGTTATATATCAAGACCCTTGCTTAGGGAATTGTGCTGCCCACAATGGGCTATATTATCCCATACCAGTTAACAATAAAGAAAATCATCCACAGACATGTTTCCACACTAATCTGCTAAAAAGTTACTTAAATAAGGTTATTTTTTTCTGGATCATTGTAAGTTGAGCAAGTTGGTATTTAAAACTATTCATCATATTCTGAATATGTATGTGTCTTTTGGCTTACAGATTTTGCCCCTTTTATTACTGTGATACTTGCATTTATATGTTTTATTTATTTCCTTTTTAAAATTTTGTTTATTTATTGCTTCAGGATACATCTCCATCATAGTGTCCTCTTTCCATCCTTCCCAGTCCTGCCTTCCCACCCTCTACTCCCTAACCCCTCCATCCCACTCATCTGGAGTGGAGTGTCCCTACATAACAGTCCCCTGCCCCAGTTCATCAGTCATATGAGGGCCAAGAGCCTCCTCATACACTGGGGGCCTACAAGGCAGTACCACCAGGGAAAAGTGTCTCATTGACAAGGAGAGAAAACAAAAACAAACAAACTAAAAAAGTCTATGTCCATGTTCCCTTTGGTGCATTGGTTATAGTATAGATATCATGTACTATATAGCTAAAATCTGAATATAAGTGAATAGAGGCCATGTGCATCCTTCTGAGTCTGGGTTAGCTCACTCAGGATGAGCTTCTCTAGTTCCATCCATTTGGCTGCAAATTGCATAATTTCATTGTTTCTGATAGGTGAGTAGTAAGTATTCCATTGCGTAGATGTACCACAGTTTTTTAATCCATTCTTTGGTTGAGGGACATCTGGGTTGTTTCCAGTTTCTAGCTATTACAAATAAGGCTGCTATGAACATAGATGAGGAAACTTCCTTGTGATTCAGTGAGGAGTCATTTGGACGTATACCCAGAAGTGGTATAGCTGGGTCCTGAGGCAGAGCTAAACCAAGTTTTCTAAGACATCCCCAGATTGACCTCCATAGTTGTTTCACAAGCCTGCACTCCCACGAGCAATGGAGGAGGGTTCCCCTTTCTTCACACCCTAACCAACATGTGCTGTCATTTGAGCTTTTGATCTTAGCCATTCTGACAGGTGTGAGATGGAATCTTAGAGTCATCTTGAGTTCCATTTCTCTGATGATTAAGGATGCTGAGTATTTCTTCAAGTGTCTCTCAGCCTTTCAGAATTCCTCCTCTGATTAGGTCTTTTCCCCATTTTTTAATTGGATTATTTGGTTTCTTGGCATTTAATTTCTTGAGTTCTTTGTGGACCTGTACAACAAGACAACAAGAACTTCAAGCCCTTGAAGAAAGAAATTAAAGAGGCCATCAGAAGATGGAACGATCTCCAATGCTCATGGATAGGTAGAATCAACATAATAAAAATGGCCATCCTACCAAAAAGCAATATACAGATTCAATGCAATTCCTATCAAAATACCAACACAGTTCTTTATAGACCTGGAAAAAGCTATTCTCAATTTCATATGGAACAACAAAAAAAACCCAGAATAGCTAAATCAATCCTGTACAATAAAAAACAACATCTGGAGGTATCACCATCCCAGATTTCAAGTTATACTACAGAGCAATAGTAGTAAAAACAGCATGGTAGTGGTATAGAAACAGACCAGTGGATCAATGGAATTGAATTGAAGACCCAGTAAACCCATACACCTATGGTCCTAATTTTTGAAAAAGAAGCCCAAACCACACAATGGGAAAAGGACAGAATCTTCGACAAATGGTGCTGGTCCAATTGGATGTCCACTTGTAAAAGAATGAAGTTAGACCCATACTTATCACCTTGTACAAAACTTAAATCCAAGTGGATCAAAGACCTTAACATAAGCCAGTCACACTAAATTTACTAGAAGAGAAAGTGGGAAAAACCCTCGAACCCATTGGCACAGGTGACAACTTCCTGAACAGAACACCAACAGCTCAGGATCTAAGATCAACAATCAATAAATGGGACCTCATGACACTGAAAAGCTTCTGTAAGGCAAAAGACACTGTCATTCGAACAAAACAGCAGCCTACAGACTGGGAGAAAATCTTCACCAACCCCATGTCTGACAGAGGGCTAATATCCAAAATTTATGTTTTATTTATTTCATAAACTTTATTATAAAATAGTTGAAAAAAATCAAGGGAACACATACCATACTTAATAAGACCCAAAGTGTGTGTGTGTGTGTGTGTGTGTGTGTGTGTGTGTGTGTGTGTGTGT
>CAJQZJ010032097.1:4275083-4315071 GCA_907164525.1 Lophiomys imhausi
GGGAATAGGGAAGGGTTTGTGACTGAGATGTAACTTGAAGAAAAAAAATAAAGTATTTAATATAAAAAAAAGAATTTGAAGTTGGCCCTGCTGGACTTAGTTTGGTCTAGTATTTCCTCACTATCCTGCAATTCTTCCCTTTTTGGAATGGAAATTTGTCTTCTATGACATGGTATACTGAAAGTATATAGTTTGATTTTTGGTTTTGCAAATTATAATTAAGAGACTGTCTTGAATCTCAAAAGAGATGGGACTTTGGACTATTAAAATGTGTTAAGATTGTGAAAGATCAAAAGAACTTTTAAAGTTGGACTAAATGCTTTAATATGACCATCAGCCTATGGGGACCAGGTAGCAAAATGTGGTGGTTTGAATGAGAATGGCCCTCTTAGGTTCATGTATTTGAATGCTTGGTCCCTAACTTGTCAAACTGTCTGGGAATGATTAGGAAGTATTACCTTGTTGGAGGTGGTGTGTCACAAAGGGCAGGCTTTGAGGTTTTAAAGTCCACAGCATTCCCATTTAACTTTCTTTACCTTCTACTTTTAGGGAAAACTATTGTTAGTAATCCGACAGCTCCACGGCCAGCCTGAAGGGACCAGCGAAGACTACAGGATACCTCATCACTAGCTGCCAAGAGGCAAGAGTGTCTCCTCATATCACATACCTGCCTTCTGTACATGTGCTACATCCTCCAATAAAACACCCCAGCTCCTCCTCCCCCTTCCCTTTTTTCATCCACCTTCACCCAGAGGCCTCTTGTCCTCTTCCCTAAATCAACCTCCCACATGAGCTCTGTCACATGGTATGACTTTATGGATTCTGCTGCCTAGGGAGTCTGTCTTATTTCTAACAGATATAATCTCCCAGCTACTGCTCCTGTGCCATGCTTGCCTTCCTGTTCTCACAGTTTCCACCGTGATGATCAGTGGACTCACTTTCTGAAACTATAATCTCCCAATAAACCCGTTCTTCTGTAAATTGCCTTGATCACAGTTTCTTTTCACAGCAATAGAAAAGTAACAAAGACAATGCTGTCATATGTTGCTAAGGCCTGGAAAATGGCATGATTTGCATATTGTTATAAAAGGCTCATTCTGCGTATTACATTTTAGCAATAATGGTAGAACCTGCTATGTTTAAACAAAGAAAACAAAGGCTGAAGCACACTGTACCATTGAAAGTGGTGGAATAAGTAATGATGTTTTTGATAGATTTTGTTAGAATTGCCTGGCAGGTTGAATGTGATATATAACAGTGAAGGCAGCACAAACATAACTCCAAAATGGGAACATTTATTTGCAGAAGGACCCACGTGGCTTGAAAGATTAATTGCTGGCTACTAAGAAGCAGATAAATACAGAAGAAGCAGTCTTGGAATGGAGAAATTAAAAAATCAACTTTGGACAGCATCTTTGGGAATTAGGTTATATACCTGAATTTAGAGGACAGTAGGAAGTTATATATAAAATTTCAGTCTTTAGGAGAAGGGAATGTAGGAGAGACAGGAAGTCTGAGAGACCACCTTAGACATACCATGGACTCCAGCAGCTCTAAGCCTTGACACTCTTTTAGAAGTTTCTTGGACTCTTTCACAGAATTGGCTAAGCTTGTTACTGTTCCTTTAGATATTCTTATTTAATTAGTCTGTTTGATTGATTGGTCATCAATTTATTTTCCAAACTTGATTCTTATGTGTAGCCAGAATTGAGAAACACTGATTTTAAGTTGGTATACAGAGCAAAGGAAATAGAGATTGTGTGGTCAGAGAGTTGAGAAGAAGCAATGGTGGAACTATGTTGTAGACTTCAACCAAGAATATATTTCAAGGATAGGATCACTGGCTTACTACCATAAAAGGAAATGATAGACCACTATCTGGCACCTGGCAAAATCAAGGATGCTGATTAGTTAGAATAGAGCGATATGAATGAAAGATTAGCAAGATGATGAAAACGAATAAGAGGCTAGAGTAAGAATGAGATTGCTCAGGGTCAGGTAAAATAAGATATATAGTAGAAGGAATAGTTTCTGTCTTTTGCTCTCTCTCTCTCTAGTGTGTGTGTGTATGTATGTATATGTATGTGTGTGTATGTATATGTGTGTGTGTATGTATGTATGTGTGTGTGTGTGCAGTCTTACAAAGTCTAGGGGTTGACTTCAAGTGTGTCTTCTCAATCTTTCCCCACCTTGATTTTAGAGACAAGGCCTTCCACTCAGCTTGGATTCATATAGGCTGTGTGGCCAATGAGCTCTAAGGAACCTCCCCTCTTTCCCCACACATAGCACTGGAATAAGATGCAAGCTATTGCATCCAGCTTCTTCCTTGTATGTCATAGATCAGAACTCAGGTCCTCATGTTCACACAGCATTCACTTTACTGGTTAAGCTATCTCCCTAGGTCCTTTGTTGTCTCTTTTGATGGCAAACAATCGTTTTCTTTAATTGTTCAACTTGACACAATCCAGACATCTTGGAAAACAGAGCATTGAGTGAGGAATTGTTGACATAAGACTTGTCTTTGGGCATGTGTATGGGTCAATTTGCTCATTAATTATTGGTGTGGGCAGACCTGGCCTATTGTGTTGTTGTTACTAGCCTGAGCAAGCCAGAAAGAACAAACTAGGAAACAATATTCTTCTATGATTTCTGCTTCAGTTCCTGACCCCATGTTCCTCCCTTGAGTTCATGCCCCAACTCCTTCAGTGATGCATAGTGACCTGGGAATTGTAAGATGAAATAAACTCCTTCCCTGAGTTTCTTTTGGTCTGTGTTTATTAAAGTCACAGGAAAACCCAAACTAATACACTATTAAAGCATTATTCCGTGGTGGCCATGAGAATGATCCAGGAGAAAAGACTGAGGAGAATTAAAAAGACATTTCTAGTATGTCCTTAAGGTCAGTAGAATGCCTTGGATCAAGTATGAGAGTGAAGGGATGGCTGGACTAGAGGGAGTGCTATTCAGCTACAGGTTATAGAAGCAAAGGCAGAGTGTAACTGTTCAGATACTGGCAGGCTACAACAGACAGTGGGACTACTTTACAAATTATTTTGTATTTCTTTGACCTCAGTGTCACACAAAGGGAAAAGTGTTTTAAGAAAGTAGGCTTATGGAAGATGCACAACAATTGGCATGCTTCTTATAGAGCACTAGCCACAGTCACCATGTGAGTACAGCTTATGAAGAAATAGTGAATAACCAAGTGTCTTCTTAGTCAGAGTTCTATTCCTCTGAAGAGACACAATGATCATAGCAACTCATAAAAGAACACATTTAATTGAGGGCTTGCTTACAGTTTCAGAGGTTTAGTCCACTATCATCATGGAGGGAAGCATAGGGACACACAGGCAGAAATGGTGCTGGAGAAGTAGCTGAGAGCTTCATCCTGATCTGCTGGGTGAGAGAAATTCTGGGCTTCACGTGGGGTACTGAAACCTTAAAGCCCAGTCCTCCTTGTTACATACTTTCTCCAACAAGACTACATGTCCTAATCCTTTCAAATAGTGCTGCCCCCTGAGGACTAATCATTCAAATCTATGAGCCTTTGGGGACCATTCTCATTCAAAACCATCATACCAAGGGAACTGATTTTGCCAGAGTTTGAAACTTACTGGATGAATTAAAAAAATAAGATCAAATTAAAATTATTCTTATATTGTACCTGCAGGCTCAAGGTGCTAAGAGAAAGATTAAAACAGGAAGGATATAAGTGGCCGGATTAGATAAAGTAATTCAGATCCAAGTTTGGGGTTGAAGATTGTTTGAATCTGAAGACCATTGTAATGGGGAAAAGGGGAGTGGTCAGAGAGTAGATTGGATATAGTTGGATTTATTAGTGATCTAGTCATTCATTATTGGGGTACCAGGATAGAACTGTGAGAAGCAAATGTGTTTCGAGTTAAGGGGATGAGAGGCAGGAGTCAGTAGGCTTCACTATGAGGCTATTGAAAACCACTAAAGCTTACAGCTGAGGGAGTGTTGAAGAAAGACTGTGATGTAGCTATTTGTGGGAAAGGAGATGTTGCCTAGGTCTGCAGTCAACAAAAAATAGGAGCAGAACTTCAAAACCAGGCTTTTAGGGAACAAAAGGATCAGTTGTTTAGATGGAGAAAAGAATGAACAACATTGAGACTACATCTGTACACAGTAAAGAACATGTGTGGAAGAGCAAATATTCAGCTCTGAAGAGAGCTATAGAAGTTTACAGCAGGTGAGAGTCAAGGTAGTGCTTGTGAATTCATTCACAGGAGCTAGGAGTATGCAGCAGGAGATGGACTATTTAAATTCAGTCACAGGTCCTATACTTACTGCTTTGTGATAAAATGCCATGGCGACTTTTCTTCCTAATCTATAAAACAGGGGACAGTAATATCTTGTCTCACAGGGCTACTACGCAAAATAAATGAGTTAATATATGTTAAAACACTTAGGAAAACATCTGGCACATCTTAAGAATGTTCAGTCAACAAACATTAGCCATGGTGATGATTATTCATTTAAATTTGCCCTTGAGAAGTAAAAAATATTGTTATTATTACTGATTTTTAATTTTCCTTTTGGGAGAGAAAAACAGATGCATGGCAGAAAGAAAAAAGAAAGATAGAATTGTTTTCATCCCAGTTGAGCTATCTCTGGTTTTGTTTGAACATTTGGTGGCCATATGCTACACATGTATTTGACATTCCTGGAGGACTAGGCCTCTGTAGTATTAAATAATAATTTTCAGCATATGCTATTTTTAATTTTAAAATTCCTAAAACATTCTGAGACAAGAAATCCCAAATAAGGGAGCCATCTGTTGGGTGCCTGAACCCCTGAAATAGTTTGGATTTTTAAAACACAGGATAAAAAGGAGTCTCTGAGTTCATATACATAGAACTAAACAATTGGATCCTTAAAGATCTGGTTGTGACTCATTTTTATCTAGGACACACTGTCTTAGATGAGATGTTCTCTCAAGGGCAACTTATTCTTAGGCCTTCCCTTCTATTTGGGATTTCTGAATCATATTTAGATACTTGTATAAATTTATACCTAGTGAAATTGCTCTCTGGAAACTTTATTTTACTTTCTACTTTGTGTGTCTTGCTTCATTTCTCTGAACAAATCCAATTCTGTTTTTATGAAGTAAAGTGGAGTTTCATTACAGCTTTTGGTTTCGATTTATGTGAGGACGTTAAGGGAAAGCAATCATGAGAACAGTACATGCCTAAGACATGGGCACAGGCTTTTCAAGGAAGGAACAAAGCAGACTCTTCCACTTTGAATATTACATGTTCAGCTTTTGTCTAGAGATTCTACATGCCCTTCAGACTTCCCTGTCCTCCTTGTCTCTGGGCTTATCAACACCTGACTACCTTGGCAATAAAACAGCAACAGAGGAAACTTCATCTTGGCTCAGATCACTGTCCTATTCTAATTTGTCAGTTTTATGTCTGAGTTTTGGATGCTTTTGTTTTTCTATTCAAAATTTAACTAGAGAGCAAAACACTACTAATTCCATGCCTCCTTTTCTTTCCATACCTGCTTCCACACTCACACCTAAGTTTTTCTACTACTTACAAGCTCAGGAGTATTCCAGGATACATTCTTTCTCTCTGTCTCTCCTTTCCACTATCCTGCTTTCCTCACTCCCCCTTCCTTCTCTCCTTCGCCATCCCCTATTTTCCTCTTCTCAGATATGATGAGCTTAAAAACAAGATATCTGAGTCAACGTTGCCCTGTTCCTTTGTTCTTTGCCTCCATCCTCACTTTTGTCACCTTAGGGTTGGAATTTTCAACAATTTCTTAGCCTGTTAAGTTTTCCCTCAAACTCTGTGTTCTCAGGAATATTTAAAATGGTGCATTGCTTGTGAGGTTTTATATAATTTTTTGCTTATTGTGGGGAAAATATTTTCATTAGTTATTAAGATAATCCTATTTATTGTTTCTTCTCATTCTTAGCACTAATATTTAAATGATCATGTGCCTTCTCACACTCCTTTATGTCTTTGTCACTTCTCATTTAATTTTATTTCAAGACTTTCTGGAAATATTCCCATTTATTAAATTGTTCTGTATATCTATTATCTCTTTAGAACATCGATTGAACTTGTGATTTCAATTACAGTTTTTCAAACAATAATGACCAACTGTGGCTTTTACCTCTCATGTCCCCATTTTGTCTTGCTTGTATTGTTCCCATATCCCTGAAAGTAAATGATCCCCATATCCAGCATGGCTCCACAGATGGACTTATTGGAACAGCAAAGGAATTGAAGGCAGGACAGACACATAGACAGATACACAGGAAAGCTGGGTTCAGGTGGACTGGGCTGGCTGGTAGAGAAACCATGGCATGCCGGAGTTCAGCATATTTATTATATAGAGTTGAATATAGAGGTGGGATTATTGCATACAGGTAAACAAGGAGGCAGGGTTTATGAGACACAGTTGGATCAAGGAGACAGGTTTAACTAATCTCAGTAGGAGCAGTGTCTTTAGGGGAGCAGTCTTCGACCATAAACATCTGAGGGGGTGCAGGGAGCAAGCTATGGTGAACGTTTTCTTCACACACTGCCAACATCCACACATGGACAGAGGAAGGCTTTGCCATTTCTCTCTGAGTCTGAGGCTATCGTCTTAGACCTGACTGGCCTCATGTCAATAGCACCCATTCACAAAGGACTTCACCCACATAGGGATCCCTCTGCTCTCCACAGTGATTGTTTATTTCCTTTGTTCTGTTCCCTTCTTTTCTACTTAGATATGATTTTGTTATGGGAAGCAGACATTAGCCACCCTGTAGATAATGTACAGTTAAGAGTAGAAACCAGCCGGGCGGTGGTGGCGCACGCCTTTAATCCCAGCACTTGGGAGGCAGAGGCAGGCGGATCTTTGCGAGTTCGAGGCCAGCCTGGTCTACAAAGCGAGTCCAGGACAGCCAGAGCTGTTAAACAGAGAAACCCTGTCTCGAAAAACCAAAAAAAAAAAAAAAGAGTAGAAACCTTTATTCAGCAGAGTGGGTATTTTGAGAAAGAGGGTCTTTCTTAAGAGTGACTATTTGCAAGGCTATGATCTGGCTTCAGATCTCCCATTTTTTGCTCCTCAGTGTCTATCAGTTCTAACCACCAGGGAGGTAGCAGGAATTCTGCTCTAGTCCTTACTTTTATCCAAGAGCCAACATGTACTGCCCATGGATCTGTAGGGGCACACAGAGACTTTTCCTTCTGTTAATGACCTTTTCCTCCACAGTACTGAATTTGAAGATGTGAACTTTCAGTTTCCTGTTTCAGCTGACATAGTTGCTCTTGCTGCTATCACAGATTCTTATACCTCTAGAACCACAATGGAAAACATATTATCTCCTTCTTAAATTTCCTTTGGTCCTGATATTTTATCAAAGCAACAGACAATCTGCAGTAGTAGGTTTCTGTATAATTTTTTTTGAAAGGGTTTGGTGTTGTTTACCCTTCTCAGTTTACTTAGCCTATTCTGTCCTCCCCACTTCAATGTATTTCTTCATATTCCATAATTTCTTTTTAATCCTGTGTAATAGTACATTCTATCATTCTTTTCTTGAAATATCCTCCCCTTGAAATCCCCCCGTTTCCCTTAGTGTGTATTCCAAGTGAAGCATATGTGTCTGAAGACTCAAAGGTAACTTCTACGATTGAGAGCACGTGTGACATTTGTCTTTCTGGGTCTGGATTATCTAAAGTAAGGGCTAAAGTTAACCTGTAAGCCCCACTTGCCCAAGGACAGGTAACTTTAGGGAATGCTGGGAGCTGATGTTCTTGTAAAATAACAATTCAAGTGTTTTCACTGCAGTAAACAAGGTTGGTTTTCCCAACTGCACAGGATGTGCTTGACCACACGCAGGCAGGAAGTACATCAGGATCTATGCTTGCTTGCTCCTGATAGGGTGAAGGTGAGAAGACTGTAACCTTGTGGGTTTGTCTTTATAAGCACCTGGCTAACACAGCTTGTGAACATTTCTCTGGGAATTCTAGCTATGTACTTAGCCAGTGTTCATCTTCCTGGCTAGTGCTTTATAAAACTTGTTATAATTGGTCTTTGTCCTCACAATTTTTAGGTTTAACACTTACTCAGAATGATTGCTTACAGTACCATCTATATAATGATGAATTTCACAATTTCCTTTTCTTTAACAGATGAATAATATTCCATCATGTAAATACACAACATATTTATTATTCATTCCTCAGTTGATGGACATCTAGGTTATTTCCAATTTCAGGCTATTATTAATAAAGCAGTAATGAAGATGGATGAGCAGATAGATCTACAGTAGGATACAATTTTCATTGGCTATATCCCAAGAATGGTATAGCTGGATCATGTTGTAGATCTATTTCTAGTGTTTTGAGGCAACTCCACAGTGTTTCCATACTGGTTCTACCAATTTGAATTCCCAACAGCAGTGAATAAGTGCTTTCCCTACATCAATGTCTATGAAGAACTGCATATGAAATGTTGATGGGATTGTGTTGACTCTCTAAGATTGCTTTAAGTAGGATGACCATCTTCACAGTATTAGTTCTGCAATTCATGATCATAGGAGGTCTTTCCATCTTTTAGCATCTTTTTCGGTGTCAAGATATTAATTGTTTTGTAAAATTTTGGTTAGACAGAAGCTAAACAGAGAAATAATGAAACTAACTGATGTTATGAATCAAATGGACCTAACTGTTGTGGAAGGTCTAATATCATTGCTTCTGATAGGTTGATTTCAATGCTGAGGTCTGGTTACCACAGCTTCTGAGGCATTCTCTTGATTGGTTAATAAAAGTCGCTTATGGCCAATTAGCTGGGCAGAAAGAATATAGGAAGGTGGGACTTCCTGAGATTAGACAGGAACCCTGAGCACACACAGAGAATCTTTCTTCATCCAGTCAGGAGCAGGAAGAAGGAGGACACACACCATGGGTTAGAAAAAGAACCTCATTCCACATGGCCAGGAACATCTGCATAGTGTGGAGAATGGCAGTCCAAGGGGACGTATGTATATATGGGGTCATATTTGGGTAATAGAATTATGAGCTAGCTTAGGTGGGACATATTGCACAACAGGCTAAGGCTTGTTGAAAGCCATGTGATATATGTGTGTACTCATTTATAATGTCTGGTTAAGGATTAACAACCACCAACCAATTAACCGTAATATAAATACTAGTAAACAATTTAATTAGCCATTTTTTCTATACCTAGCAGATATCTACAGAACATTTCACACAAACACAAAAGAATATACCTTCTTC
Organism: Lophiomys imhausi; assembly: GCA_907164525.1. NCBI lineage: Eukaryota > Metazoa > Chordata > Mammalia > Rodentia > Muridae > Lophiomys > Lophiomys imhausi. The sequence continues at coordinate 4,284,347 of CAJQZJ010032097.1, forward strand.
CCAGCACCTCACAGGACCTTCTCCAAAATTGAACATATTGTCGGTCACAGAGTAAACCTCAACAGATATGAGAAAATTGAAATAACTTCTTGTATTTTACTAGACCACCATGGATTAAGCTGAACTTCACAAAAACAGAAATACCAGAAAGTCTACTGTGGTAGGTTTAGTGTTAACATATATAATATAGGGAACTTGGCATAAGGCTGGACTTTTAAGATAAAAGACTTATATCTGAAGTGGCATGTCCTTGGGAACTTGCCAAGGACCAGGACTTCTTTGATATTAGGGCTAGGGGCAGGACATGCCCCCTGAGGTGCCCGCCCTCCAGAGTTCTGCTGTCATTTCACAGCTCTCTGCAAAAAGCATCTGAAGGACATGTCCTGAAGCACCTGCCCACATCTGCGGACCGCCTGTGAATTCACACTCATCTACAAAAAGCTTTTTTGAAAAAGACTGAGCCCAGGAACCTAACTTTAAAGCTTCTGCCAACAGGTGAAGATATATAAGGCAGGATTTACGTGGATGCTGGGCTGGCTCTCTCTCCTGTTCCTGATTCACTCAACAACATTCTCCTCGACCCGTGAAAAAACACACATCACAATTTCATCGGAAAGTTTTACCCTCTGATGTTGACCCATTTTGGGTCTGGATAGGAGACGATTCTCCCTGAGATTTGGTAGTGTTCAGAATGGGAGCGGGCCTTTGCAGGCCATAAGCATCTGAATAGGTGAGCCGCCTGGGAAACTTTCATATGTTAATTGGTCTTAAGACCATGAAGGGACAAACGAAATCCAGAGACTTTAAGACACTTTAAAACTGAAAAATTGTATGAAGACCAGCCATCCATCAGGACTCAAGCTCAGAGAAAAATATCCTTTTGAGAAACCTTAGGTTAATGTTAAATGTCTGTATTATAGATACTAAGATGTTTTAGGTGTTAGGTTTCAGAGTTAGGGTTTGGGTTTAGGATTTAGGAATTTTATCGACAATTGTTTAGGTATTTGAAGAATTGATAAATATATGTGTGATAAATAAAAATTTACTGTTACAACCTACAAATTCATAGAAGCTGAACAACTTTCTAATCAATGATCACTGGGTCAGGGAAGATATATATTAAAGACTTTCTAGAATTCTTTGAAAATGAAGGCACAACATACCCATACTCATGGGACACAATGAAAGCAGAAAAGTTTGTAGAAAAAAAAACAAAAAAAAAAAACAAGAAATCACACACCCAAGATAAGTAGATGGCAGGAAATAATCAAACTCAGGGCTGAAATCAATAAATTAGAAACAAAGAGAGACTATAAAGAATCAATGAAACCAAGAGCTGGTTCTTTGAGAAAATCAATAAGATAGACAAACACTTAGCCAACTAACTAGAAGGCAGAGAGACAGTATCCAAATTAAGAAAATCAGAAATGAAAAGGGGGACATAACAGCAGACACTGAGGAAATCCAAAGAATCACTAGATCTTATTTCAAAATTCTGTACTCGACAAAATTGAAAAATGTAAATGAAATGGATGATGTTCTAGATACTAGGTACTACATATCACTTACCAAGTTAAGTCAAAATCAGGTAAACTATTTACATAGTTCTAAACACAGCCATTAAAAGTCTCCCAACAAAAAGCAAAAGCCCAGAGCCAGGTGGTTTCAGTCCAGAATTCTACCAGAATTTCAAGGAAGAGCTAATACCAATACTCCTTAAATTATTCCACAAAGTGGAAATGGAAGGACCATTTCCAAACTCATTCTATGAAGCCACAGTCACCCTGATACCTAAACCACACAAAAACTCAATCAAGAAGGAGAATTTCACACCAATTACACTCATGAACATTGATACAAAAATACTCAATAAAATACTCACAAACTGAATTCAAGAACACATCAAAAATACCATTCGCCATGATCAAGTAGGTTTTATCACAGGGACGCAGGGCTGGTTCAATATATGAAAATCCATCAATGTAATCCACCATATAAACAAGCTGAAAGAAAAAAAAACACATGGTCATCTCATTAAATGCAGAAAAAAAGTCTTAGACAAAATCTAACTCCACTTCATGTTAAAAAATCGGTGAGAGCAGGGATACAAGGCATATAACTAAACACAATAAAGACAATATACCCCAAGCCAATAGCCAACATCAAATTAAATGGAGAGAAATTTAAAGAAATTCCACTAAAATCAGGACAAGACAAAGCTGCCAAGTCTCTCCATATCCATTCAATATAGTACTTGAAATTCTAACTAGAGCAATAAGACAACTAAAGAAGATCAAGAGGATACAAATTAGAAAGGAAGGAGTCAAAGTATCTCTATCTGCAGATGATATGAAACTGTACCTAAGTAATCCCCAAAATTCTACCAGAGAACTCCCACAGCAAAAGGGAGTCAAAAACCTTCAGCAAAGGGGCGGAATACAAAATTAACTCAACAACAAACCAAAAATACAATAGCCCTCATTTATACAAACAAAAACAAATTAGGGAAACAACACTCTTCCCATAGCCACAAATAATATAAAATATCTTGGTGTAACTCTAACCAAGTAAGTGAAAGACCTGTAAGACCAGCACTTCAAGTACCTGAAGAAAGAAATTGAAAAAGATATAAAAAGATGGCAAAATCTCCCTTGCTCATGGATCAGTAGGATTAACATACTAAAAATGGTTATTTTATCAAAAGTAATCTACAGATTCAATGCAGTTCCCATCAAAATTCCAACACAATTCTTTACAGACCTGGAAAAAGCAATTGTCAACTTCATATAGAAAAATAAAAAATCAGGATAGCTAAAACAATACTGTGGGATAAAAGAACATCTGGAAGTAACACCATCCCTGATTTCAAGCTGTGCTACAGAGCAATAATAATAAAAACTGCCTGGTATTGGCACAAAAACAGACAGGTAGCTCAATGGAATAAAATCAAAGACCCAAAAATAAACCCACACACCTATGGACACTTGATTTTTGACAGAGACCAAAGCCATACAGTGGAAAATAGAAGGTATTTTCAACAAATTGGTGTTGGTCTAACCAGATGTCTGCATGTACAAGAGTGCAAATATATCACCCAACACAAAACTCAAGTCCAAGTGGATCAAAAACCTAAACATAAAACTGGACACACTAAATCTAATAGAAAGTGGAGAATAGCCTTGTACAATTTGGTACAGGAGACAACTTCCTGAACAGAACATCAACAGCTCAGGCACTAAGATCAACAATTAATAAATGGGACTTCATGAAACTGAAAAGTTTCTGTAAAGCAAAGGACACTGTCAATAGAACAAAATGGTAGGTTACAGAATGGGAAATGATCTTTATCAATCTCACATCTGACAGAGGGCTAATATCCAAAATATATAATGAATACAAGAAGAAATTAAACACCAACAAACCAAATAACCCAAATTAAAAATGGGTACAGAGCTAAACAGAGCAGTTTCAGCTGAAAAATTCCTAATGGCCAAGAAGCACTTAAATAAATGTTCAGTGTCCTTACTCATCAGGGAAATGCACCTTGACATAAATGATCATTTGATTTTTTAATCAAGAATGCCCATGCCTGATGTAGTTCTTAAAATTGATGTAAAAATTAGAAAAAAATTGTGCAAGTGAGAAAGAAGTAGTTAATGAACATATAGGAAGAGTCTTATTTCTTTATATCAAAATCCAAGATATACTTAGAAACAGTCAAAACACATGATCTGGAATAATGTCTGCAGATTTACTGATTTTGTATTATTAAATAAACTTAATTTTCTGTTCTAGAAGCAGATTTGCTGGATCTAAAATTAAAAAAAAAAAACAAAAAAGGAATGAGTTCTTGATTTCAGAGAAACATTATTGTTTAAGTGGTAACCCTGTGTCTCTGGTCCTCTAAGCATCAAGTGAATTTCTGAAGCAACACCTAATGCCTGTCGGCCTATACTCATATCAGACTCTGATATAGAAATGGATTTTGCTTGATAGGAGTTATATTTTGAAAGGACAACAGCCTTGTATTGTCTAGTAGGATACGCTAGTGGAAGTGGTTAAGAATCTCTGCCTTGTGGCCATACTCAAAGGTTTGTAAGCTAAAATATCATTCTCATCTCTAGAATAAAAGGCATATCATGTTCCTAAAATTCCTATTAATTGTATAGTTCTACTGATGATGTTTCTGTCATTCCCTCCTGTTACTATGACACAGATCAATCAGTTACTAAGTAAGTCTATTATGTCTAAGGCTCCTGCTACTTTTACAGACTAATTTTTGTCTAACTTTACTCCAAACAGTTGCTGCTTCATACATCAAATATGAGTATGTTGATAACTGTATTTACATATCTACCAAAGTTTAAAGGTCTTTGTTTCTAGCCCACAATGTTGATAACAATTTTTATTATGAAATTGTTGTTAGCAGAATTAATCAATCAATTGTGCAAATGTCTCAATTTCCTTGAAGCTCTTTGAAACTTATTGAATACAGATAGACATAGAATAAAATAATGAGCCAAAGTAAAAGAATAGAGGAAATTTCATATTTGAAATTATAGTTAACAGAATAATCAAGTGGTTCTTAAATAAATCTTCAGTTGATTATTATGGATTGCAGTGCCACCTGCTGGCCAAAAGTGTAGTTTTTTTATTTAAAAAGAACATTTTTTTTTTTTAATCCTGTTAACCTATGTGGGTATGTGTGTTCATGCAGACAAAATTTCTTCTCTCTCTCTCTCTCTCTCTCTCTCTCTCTCTCTCTCTCTCACACACACACACACACACACACACACACACACATACACACACACTAACTAGGTTTGAATAGGAAACTTTGCATATGATAAAAATCGCAATCATTATTTTGTTATTTTTCTATCTTTATATAACATAAAGAGTACCACAGCTGAAGCTAAACTTACAGGACTCAGGAAAGGTGTGACAAGACACTGTCAGAATCAATTTTATTTCACTGCTGTGGGTGTGTCTGGCAGTTGAGGTTTGCTATTATTTCCTCGACAGATCTAGAGTAAGCTAGCGTGTGCTATAATTATCATAAATGGTGACTAGCGTGCCAGCATAATGTCAATGTGGCCTGAAGATCCTTAATTTTTAGAGCATGACTGTTTCAGATGGCTATTGCCGGTTGCAGATTCGGCCCATCTTTAATCTCTCTGTCCAGAAGGCTGACTGCAGAGGCATCAGGTGTTAAGATGAACCATTAAACATACGATGTTAGTGTGAGCAGGCTGCCTATCTGTCTTAGTAGAAAAAAAATGTATTCATTTAAAAATGATAGATAGTGTAATACTTGAACCATTACTTATTTTAATTATCGTTGTAGATATGATGGCATTTCTTTGAAGCATGACGACACTTAAAGGAATGAGTAATTATTGAGTGGCTCATCTGATCATAGACATAAGAGACAGTATGCAGTTCAGGTCAGTCTGATTTGTTGGGAAGATTAGCATTCAAATTTAGTGGATTCAAGGGGGTCATCTGAGGTTCACATTATCAAAAAATTGGGGGAAATTGGACAGAGATCCTTCATAAAGTTTTAAAATTATTTTGAAATGAGTTTCCTTGAAAATCTGAAGATTGTCCAGCCTCAACAGGAAGGTTTGTCTTATCTTATTGTATCTTGTTTTGTCCTGTTTGGTTGTTGCCTTTCAGAGGTCTGATATTTTCTGAAGATGAAGTGGAGGGGGAATGAGTTTGGGTGAGAAAGGAGATGGAGAGGGAGCTAGGAGAAACTGAGGGAGAGTAGACTGTGGTGGGGATGTACATTCTATGAGAAAAAAATCTATTTTCAATAAAAAAAATGAAGATTTATCAAAAGATATAATTAGAAAGAAGCTGAGCTCAATCTGACTTCAGGGATGAGTAGTTCTTTCGTGCTTTCTTCGTGGCTTGTGGCTTGGTTACAGACAGGAAGAATCCATTAATAGTTTCCAGGGATGGATTTTGTCCTGATGCATAGGAAGTAAAACTTCACTTGGAGGGGTCAGCATGTTGACACGTGCTTTTTTTTTCTGCTTTTAGACATCCCATTGCTTTCATTTCTTTTTTTTTAATAATTTATTTTTTATTTCTTCAAGTTACATCTCAATCACAATCCCCTCCCTCCTCCCCCCTCCAGTCCCACCCTTCCACCCTCCTCCCCCTCAGCCCCACCATCCTCTTCCCTTCTTTTTTTTTTTTTTTTAGTTTAAGGTATTTATTTTTCCCCCCAACAGCTCTCCCTTTCAGTCCAAATAATGGTTCTTTTTCTTATAACTATAAATACAATACAAAACAACAGAAATAAATAGGCCATGATTATAAGAGTTATATGGCTTAGCATACATTCCCAATGTCCAGTCCATATGTATTTGGCACCTGGCTTTAACATTCTACTATCTAACCATCTCCATGAGTTTAAAGTTCTATATCTAACTCAGCTTTCATACTAACTTGCCTCATAATTTTAAAAATATCTTCTTAGATCGCTGGGCGTGGTGGCGCACGCCTTTAATCCCAGCACTCGGGAGGCAGAAGCAGGTGGATCTCTGTGAGCTTTCATTTCTTTTATGATTCATTTTAAATACATTTCTCTCCTAATTTGATGTTTTCTAAAATACTTTAAGAACTTTCTTTTAGTGGCATAAGATTATCTTGATAGGAATTATTATAATTGTCAACTCAGAAGAATGCTTTTGTCCATAAAGAAAAGTATTACAGATAAAAGAGACCATGAGATATTATTTAAATTACCAATAGGTTGTTTTGTCAAAAAATATGGGTTGATGGTAATAACAGAATAGAAATTGTTTTTAAATTGCACATTTTATTAGTAGATTTTTATTACATACATTATAGCTACAGAAATTTTCTTTTGGTGCACAACAGAGTTGATCATCTGTCTTTATTCCTTTAAACAGCTGTGACTTTCTTTTAAAGAATAGTGACAGTTGAGAAAATACCTGACATCACCAAGTAATGTAACTTACATGTTGCATTTGAAGTTTGTCTGAGAATCTCAGAGTGTGTTTCTTATGAAGGGACAGACTTTGTATTTACTTTCCAAGGTATCCTATTTTAAACAAGATTACTATGCAAGACTACTGCTAAATACTTTTTCTTTTTTTTTGTTTTGTTTCTTAATATTTATTTATTAATTCAGGTTACATCTCCATCACACTGTCCTCTTTCCAACCCTCCTAGTTCTGTCCTCCCATCCTCTACATCCTATTCCTTCCATACCACTCCTCTGGAGTGGAGTGTCCCTACATAACAGTCCCCTGCCCCAGTTCATCAGTCATATGAGGGCCAAGAGCCTCCTCATACACTGGGGGCCTTCAAGGCAGCACCATTAGGGCAAAGTGCCTTATTGATAGCAAACAAAGTCTATGTTCCTGCTCCCCTTGGTGCATTGGTTGTAGTATTGTTATCCTGTACTATATGGCTAAAGTTTGACTATAAGTAAATAGATGCCTGCATCCTTCTGAGCCTGGGTTAGCTCACTCAGGAAGAGCTTGTCTAGTTCCATCCATTTGGCTGCAAATTGCAGGATTTTGTTGTTTATGATGGCTGAGTAGTATTTCATTGTGTAGATGTACCACAGTTTTTTAATTCATTCCTTGGTTGAGGGACATCTGGGTTGTTTCCAGTTTCTAACTATTACAAATAAGGTTGCTATGAACGTAGATGAGGAAACTTCCTTGTGTTTTGGTTAGGAATCATTTGGATGTATACCCAGAAGTGGTATGGCTGGGTCTTGAGGTAAGGTTGTTCCAAGTTTTCTAAGATATGGCCAGACTGATTTCCATAGTGGTTGTACAAGCTTGCACTCCCACCAGCAATGGAGGAGGGTTCCTCTTTCTCCACATCCTCGCCAGCATGTGCTGTTATTTGAGCTTTTGACTTTAGCCATTTGGACAGGTGTGAGATGGAATCTCAGAGTTGCCTTGAGTTGCATTTCTCTGATGATTAAGAATGCTGAGCATTTCTTCAAGTGTCTCTCAGCCATTAGGGATTCCTCCTTTGTGAATTCTCTGTTTAGCTCTATTCTCCATTTTTTGATTGGATTATTTGGTTTCTTGGCATTTCCCTTCTTTATACAAAACAATAAATGGGCTGAGAAAGAAATTAGGAAACAACACCCTTCACAATAGCCACAAACAATGTAAAATACCTGGGGGTAACTCTAATCAAGCAAGTGAAAGATCTCTATGACAAGAACTTCAAGTCCTTGAAGAAAGAAATTGAAGAGGCCATCAGAAGATGGATAGATCTCCCATGCTCATGGATAGGCAGGATCAACGTACCAAAAGCAATATATAGATTCAATGCAATTCCTAACAAAATACCAACACAATTCTTTATAGACCTGGAAAAGGCAATTCCCAACTTCATCTGGAATAACAAAAAACCCAGAATAGCTAAATCAATCCTGTATATAAAAAAAAAAAAAAAACATCTGGAGGTATCACCATCCCAGATTTCAAGCTATACTACAGAGTAATAGTAATAAAAACAGCATGGTAGTGGTATAGAAACAGACCAGTGGATCAATGGAATTGAATTGAAGACCAGAAATGAACCTACACACCTATGGTCACTTAATTTTTGACAAAGAAGCCAAAACCATAAAATGGAAAAAGGACAGCATCTTTAACAAATGGTGCTGGTCCAACTGGATGTCCACATGTAAAAGAATGAAATTAGACCCATACTTATCACCTTGTACAAAACTTAAGTCCAAGTGGATCAAAGACCTTAACATAAGGCCAGACACACTAAATCTATTAGAAGAGAAAGTGGGGAAAACCCTTTAATTCATCGGTACGAGTGACATCTTCCTGAACAGAACACCAACAGCTCAGGACCTAAGACCAACAATCAATAAATGGGACCTCATGAAACTGAAAAGCTTCTGTAAGGCAAAAGACACTGTCATTCGAACAAATGGCAGCCTACAGATTGGGAAAAAATGTTCACCAACCCCACATTTGACAGAAGGTTAATATCCAAAATTTACAAAGAGCTCAAGAAATTAAATGCCATGAAACCAAATAATACATTTTTATTAATGGAAAGACCTTCTTTTCTGTCCATGATGTTTAAATTACTTGTCCAGATTTTATAGGCAGTTTTATAGGACGTCAATTACCTCTTTAAAACACAGACACACACACACACACACACACACATTTTGAGTTTTATAGCAAAATAGAGAACAAGGAGTACTTTATATACCTCCTGCCACTATGCCGCTTGGCCTGCCTCATTATTGCCTCCTGCCAGAGGAGTACTGTAAGACAGTTGATGATCCCACCATAATGCAGCATCAACACCTGAGTACATTGTTTCCAGAGGACCCAGACCTCATATTGTGCATTCTGCTATCTGAACAAATATACCATGGTACACATCCCCCATTTTATTATCATATATACTATTTTCACAGTCCAACCAATCTGCTCTCTCTAACCAGCCTTCCATTTTAAGTTTATAATACAAAGTAGTGAATTTCATTTAGGCATTTTACTCTTGAATTTTATTTATTTGTTGTTACTTATTTTCATTTAATTTAAATATAATTAAATTACATCATTAATTCCTCCTTCCTCTCTTTCTTACACCTCCCAAGTCACCACCCTCCCAAATTTATGTGGGCTATTTTTCCTTAGAAACTATTGTTGCATATACAAATAAATAAATAAATAAACAAAAAAACAAACAAACAAATATGTAAATGAGATGCAGCCAGCTATGTTCAGTCAGTGCTATCTGGAGTTTATGGGACTGACCACTTAGCATTAGGTAACCAATCAGGGATTCAATTCTAAGGAAGACTAATTCTCCCTCTCTCAGAAGTTATTGTTTTTAGCTCTTTATCTGAGGCCTTAAATCCATTTAGACAGCTGCTGAGGGGGTACAGAATGGGAAGGACTCAGTTCTCTTTAAGGAATAGGCCAATGAGAGTTTGATCATGCTCCAGTGAGTATATAGATAACACAAACTGGATATTTTTTAAAATTTTGTTTTGTTAGGTGGGGGCCGGGGGGGAGCCACAAGAGAGGTGTGTAGGACAGATATGGAAGGATTGGGAAGTGAGTGTGATCAGGTGTGTAAAGCGAAATTCCCAAGGAATCAATAAAAATATTATATATATATATATACATACATACATACATACATATGCCACAATTTCATCATTGTGGAAATACTGCGAGTCTATTTATTACTGTGGCTTATAGCCTCTACAGCTGAGCAGGACTTCTCACTGCTTCTCTCCTGTAGAAGCTTGTATAGCACCTTCTAATACTATGAGAGCCTCTCCTCAGGAATAAGACTTTGGATCAGTTCTGCCTTCATTGCTCTGAGTCCTGGGTCTGGTTTGCTTAATGTCTTCAGGGCCTTTCCTTCACATTCTGAAGACCACCAAGTGTAATGGTAAGACAATTGTTTTGGGAGTCTTTTGGACTCCCTGGACCAATAATTGGAGAGGAGTTTCTCATGTGAGATATTGGATACATACATATATATATGTATATATATATACACCTATATATCATATATATCTATATCTACATATTTTATATATATATTTACCTATATACATATGTGTATATAGATATATATGTAGGTAAATATAAACAATGACTCCCTTTGTCTTTTTCTATCATCATTAATCTTATTTATCCATCCTACCTCTCTTTCGGCATTGCTCCCCTCTTCTCCCTTTTCATTAAAGCCTCCCGAATTTCTGATTTCTTCCTTCATAGCACTTATATCCTGCTATTGCCACTCTAGTGTTCCACAATGGTCCCCTTTTCCTTCCCTTGTTTCTATGGTTACTCTAGTTCATACGTGCAGGTCTACAGATTCTAAGCTAAGAACCGTAAATAAGACAGAGCATGTGACATTTGTGTTTCTGGGCCTGGGTTATATCACTTGGTATAATGTGTTCTGCTTACATTCATTTACCTGCAAATTTCATGATTTGATTTCAATTTTCTTTGCAGCTGAGTAGAAGTCATAGTAGGACATTCTCATTAAGCATGTGTTGAAGGACATTTAAGTTGTTTCATTTGCCTAGCTGTTGTGAATAAAACACAATGAACATGCCTGAACAAGTGTCTTGGATTAGGATGTTGATTTCTTTGGGCATATGCCAAAGAGTATAGAGCTGGATCATATGGAATATTTATTTTTAGATTCTTGAGATTTCTCCACACTGATTTTCATAGTAGATGGACCAATTTGCAATTCACCAATAGTGAATGAGTGTTCCCTTTCCTCATGACCTCACCAGCATTTGTTAGTTGTTTTCTTGATCCACATTTTATTTTTAATTTTGATGGTTTTAGTTTTTAAGATTTATTCATCTCTCTCTTTCTCTCTCTCTCTCTCTCTCTCTCTCTCTCTGTGTGTGTGTGTGTGTGTGTGTGTGTGTGTGTGCACACCTCTGTGTGTGTTCATGTGCCATCAGAGAACAGAAGCAGGTATCTTATTCCTTGAAGCTAGAATTGCAGATGATTCTAAATCACAGATGTGTTCTCTAAAAGAGCAGGAAAGATTTTTAACATTACAGGTCAGAGTTGGAGCATTTTTATGCAGTTTTTGTTTGTTTGAACTCCTAATCTATTCCCCTTATTCATCTTCTTCCCTCCTTTTGCCCCAACATTCTGACCTCTGCTTTCATGTCACATATATCTGATGGAGGATAATCTTGTCAATTTGATCAGCTCTCAAACCAATTAAAAAATGAGCCTTTGAGGGGGCCCAAATCGGATTTTAGCCATATAGCACAGGATAACTATACTACAACCAATGCACCAAAGGGAACAGGAACATAGACTTTGTTTCCTGTCAATGAGACACTTTGCCCTAGTGGTGCTGCCTTGTAAGCCCCCAGTGTATAAGGAGGCTCTTGGCCCTCATATGACTGCTGAACTGGGGCAGGGGACTGATATGTAGGGACACTCCACTCCAGAGGAGTGGGATGGAAGAGATAGGGGATAGAGGGTGGGAGGGCGGGACTGGGAGGCGTGGAAAGAGGACACTATGATGTAGATGTAACCTGAAGTATTAAATAAACATAAAAAGAAAAAAGAAAAGAGTGACTTCCCTAGATTGCTTAGCTTCTTGCAGCATGGGGTTGGGGGATATTTGGAGGAGTAGAGTGCTGTTCAGATATGAACAAATGTAAAGGAAAAAACTGGTAAGTCCTTCTATCCTTGCTGCGGATATTCTTCCTTGACGTCACTTATAACTTATTGAGGTTTCATTGTGGACTGAAAACCATAGATTCTCCAGAAATGTCCCAGATTTTTAACAGTGCATTAGGACTGCTAAGGCACCCATATTCATAGATTGAGCAGCTATCTGATTTTCAACCTCTCTAGTATGAGGAAAACCTACCCCATATGTTGTAAGCAAGCCTATTTAATACCCTTTATAATGTATGCATTCATTCTACTGGTTCTTTTCTTCCAGGGAACTTCTACTCAATATTCTGTTACTCTATCCATACACCCTTAACATATCTTTTTCCACTTTCCTGGCCCACTTTCTTTCATGACCTGAATATGTACAGACATATATGGACCATATCAGTACATGTGATCAAATCTCATGGTTTCATAGTGGTTGTTTTCATGGGGCCCCTAGTTTCCTTAATAATTGTTCCAAACCACAATAATAATGATAGTTCTGATTTAGAAATGACAAAAATAAACTGAAAAGCAAAACAAAACAAAACAAAAAAAACAAACCAAAAAACCAAAAAAGTTTCCTTTATGTATCAACTAACACTGTAAGAAGAAGGGTGAAGGAGCAAGCAAGATAGCTCACCAAATAAAGCTCTTGCTGCCAAGCCTTATGACCTAAGTTTGAACAGCAAGGTCCAAGGAGAGACACAACTCCCCCAAGTTGTCCTTTAATTTCCACATGCATGCCATGGCCCCCATGCACTCACACCCACAAGCACACTGAGTCACAATCTGGAGTATGAAACTCGTGTCTGATACAGTGATTCTGGCAAAGAACTCAGGACCTAAGTGTTCACAGGCCCCAGAGGTGAACTTAATAAAATTATTCTGCTAAAATGGATATAACATCAAACTGATATCTAACTTCATAATTCTATACCCATAGAGTACTTCCAGACCTCATCAGAGAAATTTTTGTGCAGTGGATGATGGTTAACAAAGAAATTCATGACTGATCAGAATGCAGAGAATTTCAGTGGCGTGTTCATCCACATAAGGGACATCTAGATAACCCCCCATCCCCCACTGAAGGCTCAGGGATTACCATAGAAAATAGGAAGAGAAAATTGGAAGAGCCAGAAGTCATGGAGGACTTCAGTAAAACAGCATTTCCTGGACATAACAGAATTGGCTGCACTTATGAACTCAAAACAGCTGTGGTTAAGAGCACACAACTAAATCGAGGCATATTCTTGTATGGAGTGTGGAGGAGCTGCCACTGCTAACTGAGGCACTATTGAGAGTTGATGGCTTCTGACAGAAAAGATAGGTTTTCTTTTCATTTTGTTTTGTGTTTTGAGATTAAAATATAAATACAACATTATTTCTTCCTTTCCTTTCTTCAAATTCTCTGTTCTCTACTCTCTCCTTCAAATTCATGACCTCTTTTTTTCCTATTATTGCATGTATAAATATATATTATGTATGTTTATATATATATGTATGTATGTATTTCTAAATATAACCTGTTCAATCTGTATAATGTTACTTATATGTATGATTTTAGGGATGACCATTTGACACTGGACAACCTGCTTCTAGCTTTCCTCTGTTGCCTATAGCTCTTTGTGAAGGGAAAGGATGTGGCCACTGCTAGGTCTACCATATTCCAGTGAATTAGTCTCATCCCAAGAATACATGGTTAACACAAATGGACACAGTATGCGATTATAATAAAGAGGACATGAAATTAGGATGGCTGGAAAGGGCAAAGGGTAGATGTGGGAGGAGTTAGGGAGAGTAATGGGGACTAATATAATCAAAATACATTGTATGGAATTCTCAAAGAATTAATAAAAATATATTCAAAAAACTAATCACAAAAGATATATTTAAATAATGTATAAATAAATACAGCCATAAAATGCCAGGGAAATTTTTTGGCAATATTTTATATTCAATGTTACTTGTGTTAAGTAGCAAACTAACTATACCTGGCTAGAAATTGCTGCATGAGGTTCTACTCTATGTGACTACAAAAAAAAATGTATCCAACACACAAGTGGAATTTAGGTCATAATGTAGGCAACAGTGAGAAGAATTCATGCATGAGTTCACATAAGCAAGTATTGTTCACTATATACAGTAAGCAGCAGCTCTCTTGCAGTGACTGAGGGAGATGTAAGACTGCAGGGAACCAGTAGACCTAATAGAAACCCATCTGTCCTGGGAAGCCTTGGAGACTCGTTGAAGAAATTTCAAGGAGGTCATACCTGGGTGTCCTAAGGAACATTCTGGCAAAGGGAAGTCATACTTGAGGCTAGCCCAACCACAGGGCAAGAGACAGAAGAGCATTTTACCTATCAGGATGGACAAGAGAGACAGGATTTGAGGGTTGCTCATAGGATGACCCTTTGGTAAGTGGGTAAATGTGAGAGAGCTGCGAGGGAGTGGCATATCCTGTCAGCTGGTGAGTTCTGGTGCCATTTGCTGTGTTGAAGAAACAGCCATGTCAAGGAAAAATCAGAGTAGGGCAGTAATGTGATAAGAACTAGTTTCATTCAGAACTATTGAGATAAATCGGGGAGACATCAGTATAGAATTGGTCTTCTTTATAAACCCAACATGGGCAAGCAGGAACTCATAGCAGACAGCAGATCTGAGTTCAGTGGACAGAGGGTGAAAGAGGAAATATAAAAATATGTGAAGAACTCTGAGCAAATTGACAGATAGAAAATCCATGTGCTGAGGAAATGGAGAGTTGATAAAAATTCATGAACTGTGCAGAAGTTCTTTCAACATGCATGTATGAGAATCTGAGTTTGGCTACCCAACACCCATGTAGTAAAAGCCAAACAGTGCAGTATATATGTATAATCCCAGTACTACCCAGTCAGTCTATACAAAATGAGCTTTAGATTTTGTGAAGAGACCTTGTCTCAAAAATAAAGCAGAGCAAAATCCAGGCTAGAGGAAGATACGCAAAATTGACCTCCAAGGAGCGTGCAATCCCATCACACAATAAATAAATAAATAAATAATAAAGAAAAATTCTTAACTATCATGAATTTAATTACAAGGACAGAGGAGAGAAGGGAAAGATATAAACGGAAGTTAGTCAGTAAATAACTTTGGGCCAAACTAAAAATAGGGCTTCCAACATTGCCATCTTATTGAAACCTGAGCTGAAATCTTGGGAGAGGATCACCAGGCTATAACACATTTTGGGGCTTTTACCCCAGCCAATCAAGTTGCAGTGAAGTCTTTTAATAGATTGACCTCCTATCTCAAACTCTTCCTGTTTCTCATTATTTTGTTATTTTTTAAATCAGTGTGGATTCAGCATAAATATTTTGTGTTTTCTCTCTCAATCTTTTTTCACATTATAAACATGAGTGATGATTTGAATGAAAACTGTCCCCTATAAGCCCAGGTATTTGAAACCTCTGTCCTCAGTTGGTGTTTTGTTTGGGGAATTGGAGGAAACTTACTGGGGGAAGCATATCACTTGGAATAGGTTTTGAGGATTTATGGCCTCATTCTATTTCCACTTTACTCTTTGCTTCCTGCTTGAGGACCCAAATGTGATCTCTCAGCTTCCTGCTCTAGCTAGCTGCTGCCTTGCCACCCCTCCCATCATAATTATGGACTCTCCAACTGGAACCCTACGGCCAAATAAGATCTTTTTGTATAAGTTCCCTTGGCCATGGCATTTGATCATAGCAACAAAAACTAGCTATTACAATATGCATTCATTCTGAGGCCCAGCAGGCATCTTTCTAGCTGCTAACTCACTTCCCTACAGGTGGTTGACAAACTTATGTGGTGGATAAGGTGCATCTCTGGTTAGCTCCTATAATGTCTCAGAGAGCCCTTAGTGTTGACAGTTTGGGTTTAAAATGGATTGAATGGTTTTTATTGGCAGTAGGCTGTGTGATTATGTATCGCGAGGAAGGCACTGGAGGATGAGATACCTAGTGAGATGTCAAGGTGTGTCAGGTAAGGATGATAGGCATTCTAGGTAAACAAATGTAGTGGGGACTCTTACTAAGGCTTAATTTTGCAAGAAATTACACATAAAGATTCAGGACAGAGTCCAGAAGCCTGACTAAAGTTCAGGGAAGCAAAGAATCTTTACCAGGAGAAACAGATTTGGCAAGAATTGCCACACAGCTTATGGAAACAAATAAGTATATATAAATTCATATAATATATGAGACAGATAAATGTATATAGTATGTATTTGTATATTTTATAGAGTATTTTTATATATGTCAGTAAAATATACATCTATAGCATTTGAGCTTGGTCAATTGAATGTAGATTTATACTGATTTATATTCCTATATGATCCTGTGTATAATGTACATTTTAAGTAAAGAATAAAGAGCTGAACTCTTTAAGAAATTCTTTAATTCCTGCAATTTTCTTTTCTCGTATAATTGATTTTCTTGCAAACCACAGTTTGGAAGCTGCTGTTGTAAATCCTGTCTATAGATGAGATTGCTCCAGAATAATAAATAGAGAGTGGGCATTCAGGTAGACATTGGGCAACGCTTGCTATTACAAAGGCATTTAACAGTTGAACAGAGAACCTGAGGCTATCATGGGGTGTCTATGGAGCTTAAGGACAATTCTGCAGAAGCTGAAGGAGAACCATGGTACTTTTGTTTATGGCACTGAAGCACACTTAATTTTTTTTTAAGTACATGATCCACAACCGACACATTCAAGAGAGCTGGAAAATCAGTTTAAAGTATTACATTGTCTTTGTTTAAGAGTGGCAAAACTGATAAGTACTTTAGTAAAGACTGTGCACATTGTCTGCACCCTTAATTGAATGTATGTTTATGTTAAGGAGGTAGGATGCTTAAGAAAGTTTCTCAGAATATGTTGTGGCTTAGCTGAATCTCCTCCCCCAAGGCACCTTGGTTGGGCAGGAGACAAAATTAGCAAAACATTGTAAGAAACCGTCTCCCTACCATAGTAATTATGGAGAACACACACAGTACAGCTCATTTATATTCTTGAGGGGTATTACATTCTTGCAAATTGTTACAGATAACACTACTAACATTTAAATGAGAACTTTTAAATACCTTTTTCTATTTATAGCAGGAAAGGGAAGAATTTTCCCTGCATTCTGTTCCCTGGAGGCATTCATTAGGGGAACTGTAATGAGGCAGGCAAACAGGTGCTTCTTATGTGCCTTTTATAAAGCTGTCAAGTACTTACCATTTCTTTGGCCTCCAACAGGGAGCATACGTCATCTACTGAGCTAATAGCTCACCACAGGGTCCTTTAGTATGTGCCATATAAATATTCAGAGTTCTATCTTTTTCTGCTTGATGATGGATCATGAGCAAAATATATGAGAAAGATGGAAAAAATAAATACAGTAATGTATAAATTGTGGATCATAAGTCTAAAGAAGTTTTGGCATGGTGAGATTTAACTAAAAATTTAAAAAGTAAACACTAAATATGGTTCTGATACTTAAGCTATCAAGACACTTCTGATTACTATTAAAAATGTCTCTAAATTCTCACTGTCCAAGGAAATATAGCTCCCTCTGGTAGCCATCTATTCTGTTACTTTTAAATCTTATCCCCTTGCTAACTAGTCATAAATCTGTGAGAAAGTATATATTTACAATGATTCTTAATATGTTGGTCATCTTGTAACGTGGCTGGAGTGAAGGCATTCCAAAGACGGACTTGCGTCCATCTTTTTGGCTGACAGACAATTGAAACAACTGCAGTGAAAATTTATCAGGGATCTCTATCAGGATGGGAGAAAGGAAAATCTGAAGGCAGGTACCAGCCACAGAAGGAACTTAACTGATAGAAAAAGATTTCAGAGTTATAATGATTTGTCAAGACTATCTTGCAGGAGATATTGGAGCCAAGAAAATGATGGGAAAATACGGGCAGGGCCACAGCCGAACCAGGACTGCTTAAACTATAGACACCTCATGTTCACTATTTAAGCCTAACCTATGACAAGACCTTGAAGGTGGAGTTGGGTGGGGCTTGTCATTGGACATCTGTTTTCATTCCTCTTTCCAATGTGGCTGCATTCTCTGCTTTTCTCCATTTCTTTATTTCTCACTTCTTCTTCTTCTTCTTCTTCTTCTTCTTCTTCTTCTTCTTCTTCTTCTTCTTCTTCTTCTTCTTCTTCTTCTTCTTTTTTGTTTGTTTTGTTTTGTTAATTTGCTTCTGTAGAGTTTTTGGAAAATTTTGTACATTGATCTAATTGAGGACCAGTGGCTAAGCCTAAGTTGTCAAGGCTGCCATGGTCCTGGTTTTGACCTAACTTTCTGGTGAAAATAAAGCAAACATTCCATGTAATCTTGATATATGACCATTCAGTATCTTCTTTTCCTCTAACATCCATAGTGCAAATCACTTTCATTTGCTTCCTAGAAGCTCATTTAAAAGATCCAAATCAACAAAATTAGCTAAAATGATTGTCAAATTTAGGTAGGAATCCATAATTCCATTAGTCTAGGTCTAATAGAATTATGGTAGATTCTAACCTATTTCCACTTTGGGGATCAGTACCAAGACAGTAATGCCATTGAATGTGGGGATTTGTAACAACATCCCTTCATAGCACACCTAAATCAGCTCAGCTTCACATTGTTGGGAGCAGGACACATGAACTACCACAGTGACCTACAGGAGGCAGCAGCCAACTGAAGTCAGGAGTCAGCACATTCGAGTCCTGGCTTAGGCAGGGACCCCCAGAAGCCATACAGGTCTGTACTTCCCTCACAAGAATCACATTGTATTTGAATATATACATATTTTTTTCCTTCCAAACAGCCTGTGTTGGCCTGGTATGGATCTATTTTATCCAGATTCTGGCACCCTCAAGGAATAAAGGATGGAATTTAATTTCTTTTCTTTTTTTATGGAAAAAAAATGAAAATAGATTCTTCTCTCATACAATATATCCCAACCACAGTTTCTCCTCCCTCCACTCCTCCTAATTCCCCCAAATTTCCATTTTCTTCTAGATCTACTACTTCCTCTGTTTCTCTTCAGAAAGAAGCAGACCTCTACTAGACAACAACCAAACAAGACCAAAGAAAATACAATAAGATCAGGCAAAAGCCTTTATATCAAGGTTGAACAAGGCAATCCTATAGGAGGAAAAGAGTCTCAAGAGCAGGCAAAAAAGTCAGAGACACTATCAGGAGTACCACAAGAACACAAATCTTACAGCTATGACATATATACAGATGACTTTGATTTAGAGAAAGGTCTAATGTGTTGGTTCTCAGAGGCTGATTTCAATGCTAGAGAGCTGGTTACTGTCCTTTCTGAGACACTCTCTGATTGGTTAATAAGTTACTGATGGTCAATTAGCAAGGAAGAAAGAATATGGGAAGGTGGAACTTCCTGGGATGAATAAAAGGAACCCTGGGTATTACACAGAGGACCTTCTCTTTCCACCAGGAGACATTGAAGCAGACAGATATGTCTGAGAGCTCTGTAAGGTACAGTGAGCCACATGTAGGTTGGGATTAGGTGGTCTGGGATTAATTTAGGTGAACTAGTTGAAAATCTGCCCGGCTAAGGGCTAAGCATTGAAACATTAAAAGGTCTTGGTATATTTAATTATTGGGAAAAAGTCTGCTGTGAATTTCAGGTTAAAAGGCCTACAGGCCTGTAGCTAAGGCAGCCTTATAGGTTTCTGGCCACAGGCCTCATGGTAGGCCTCAGCAGTTACCCTGCCAGGCCACCACCATCTGTTCTGCTGGCCTAATATAATAGTTTATTGTTTTTAATAGATATCCAGCAGCTGCCCCCCAGCCGCCCCTCCAGGCTTACAGGCCTCTAAGACAAGTTAGGCCTGTCATTTTCCACCAGGCCACTGGCTGCTCCACCAGTCTAATATAAAAATTTATAGTCATTAACAAATATATTAGTTAATGGAGGTTAGGTTGCAGGTAGTGGAAGGCACCCTTGGTCCAGGGCTTATCCCCAGGACAGGTCAGGCCACCAGTTAAGGTGAGCCAGGCCTGCTGGCCTCTGGCCAGCCAGCTGGCTTCTCCACCAGCCTAATATTACAGCTTATACTTAATAATAAATATAATTGATAACTAAGTTGCAGTTTCAACCTGGTGCTGACCCTTGCAGGCCCCATGGTTGCTGCTTCAGTATCTGTGAGCCCATACGGTTAATTGATTCAGTGGGACATATTCTTCTGGCATCCTCTATTCCCTCTGATTCCTATGATCTTTCCTCCCTCTCTTCTGCAGGGATCCCAGATATTCAGAGGGAGGGACTTGATGGAGACCTCCAGTTTTAGACACTCTCTCCATATAATGTCTGGCTGTGGCCGTGGGTCTCTCTACTGACTCCCATATGATGACAGAGGAAGCATTTCTGATGACAACTAATCAAGCTGCTGGTCTATGAGCATATGAGTATAGCCGAATATCATTAGAATTTCTTTTTTTTTTTTTTTTGTCAGCCATATTTGCTCTCCCCTAGGTCTCTGGGCTATCCAGTCTCTATCCAAGCAGTGTCAGGTATGTGATCTCTCTACTGGCATGGGACTTAAGTTAAACCAGACACTTGGCCACTCCCACAAGTTCTGCACCACCAATGCCCCAGCATATCTTATAGTCAGGACAGATTGTAGGTAGAAGTTTTTGTGGCTGGGTTGATGTCAAGGTTTTTCTTTCTTTAGCCTGCAGAGTACCAAAGAGAATAAAACATAGTGGTGAAGGCTCCATACAGGTACCACCTGTATCTCTCAAACTTTGGTGAGCTATGTGGATGTTTTCCTCAGCATTGGAGCCCCACTGTCAGTTTGTGGAGAGCAACCCTCTGTCCTACCAGCTTGGATTATTTGGGGATCTCCATAAGGCACCCTTGATTACATGCAAACTACCACTGGAAGCCATGCCTGTTTACAAAAGATGGCCAGTTCAGACTCCATATCCTCTACTACTAGATGTCTTCACTAGGGTCACCCTTATAGATTCCAAGACATTTTCAATACAGTAGGTTTCCACCCCACCTCACAAATGCCCTGCCACATTCCAGCTGTCTTTCCCTATATTCTCTCCTTTCATTCCCTTACCTGCAACACCTGATCACTCCTGCTACTATTCCCATCTGGCCCTAGTCCACCCACAAAATGTATCTATTTCCCTTTCTCAGAGAGATCCATGTGTGCCAACCTAGAGCCCTCCTTTTAGGAAGTTTACCTAACTTCCTAATTGCAGCTTGATTATCATTTACCTACTAGCCAATATCCACCTATAAATTAATACATACCATATTTGTTTTTCTGGATCTGGGTTACCTCACTCAGGATGATTTTTTTTCTATTGCATACATTTTTCTTAAAATTTCATGTCATTTTTTTAAACAGCTGAGTAATACTCCATTGTGTAAATTTACCATAATTTCTTTATCCATTCTTCAGTTGAGGAACACCTAGGCTGTTTCCAGTTTCTGGCTTCTATGAAAAGATCAGCAATGAACATGGTTGTCCTTGTGGTAAGATGGAGCTTCCTTTGGGTATATTCCCAAAGAGGTATACCTGGGTGTTACTCGGTCCTATGCCCAGGACTCTTGGGGATGGGGATGAGTTGGCATGGAATCAATAACCCAGATTCCAGGGCTCCGGTAAGTGGAAAAAGCAGACCTGTTTATTTCAAAATGAGGGAGCCCCATTTATAACCTCTGCCCAGAGTACCATTGGCTCCTGAACTGCAGGCTGCTGTGGCTCTTCCTCACTGGCTCCTGTCTCATTACCTGGTAAAGCATCAACAGTCTCCAGGCAGGTCCAGGCAGATTTCTCAGGCCAGCTGCATGTGGAAGCCCAGCCATGCATGTGCTGTTTAGCTCCTACATATTCACCCTTTTGTTTTTATTTTTTAATTTTTTAGCAACTAAGTGAGAACCAGAGTTCTTATGCTCTGATCTTGTTGACCACACCTCAGAGACCCCCAGTATAATGGACTGTGCCTGTCTTAGGTTGACCTACCCATCATTGACTACCAGTCCTTAAAGGATGGCATCCCCCAAAATGCATAGGGTGTGTAGGGTATTAAACAGAGGCCCCTATTACCTCTTTGGGTGGGCTGTGGTCTGGGCATTACAGAACCATGAGCACCTTTAAGGTAGTCTTGTTGATGGATCATCGCTGGGCAATGTGCTGTATAAGAAACTTAAGCAGAATGATTAATATGACCATAATCCCTCCCATAATGGCATAGATGACTATGGGGGGAGGGGGTCAGAGAACCTTTTGATGTTATTCCATACCTGTTCTATGAACTAGTATCAAGGGAAAGCACTGGGACCCTGGTCTCATTGAGTTTAGAAATGCTTTCCCTCAGTAGAACAGAGTAATGGAGGAACTTGTTTGACCAAGTCCCCTTTACGTAATGAGACACCTGTTGGTGTGCTTCAGTGAGAGTTTTCATTTGGTAGGGGGTAAGACATATAGCAAGGAACAGGCCAGCAGAGGCTTGTCTCTTACTAATGCCAATTCTTTGACCAGGAGATCAATTTGTTGTTGTAAGATATAAATGGCCTGATAAAGGTGTTGATTTAGGACTTCCTGTCCTCTGAGCACCTCAGCTGATTTGATTATTACATCATTGACGGCCCTGCTGTTGTGGCCGTCTGTGTCAAGGCAACAGCTCCTGTAGCCGCCCCAGCAATGCTTGCTATAATAGCAGCAATATTAGTGGTTGTAATGTCAAAATCCCTTCTTACCCAATATTGAGGCTGCAGGTTGTCTGAGTCATCAATATGATGGCACGGAAATGGGTAGCATCCCCAGCAGGGACCCAGACAGCAGCCAGTTCTCTCATTAAGATGGTTGTCAAGTATCCCAGCCAGCAGGCTGCTAGTGAGCATGTCTCATGAGAGTAATTAAGGGTATGCACGGTATTAGAAGCATTGGTAACCAGAAAAAAGGGGGGCCATATACAGACCAGGGTAACCTTCCAGCCAATTTGGAGAGTTTGAGTCACATTCACATCAATCTGTCTTGTCCACTGTCTAGTACACTTTTTATGGAAGAAGGTCCCATTAAAGAGGCAACCACTCCATAAGAGTGTTAAGGGGTGCAAATCAAGACAAATTGGAGGGGTCACATAAGTCCCAGTTGCCCATGATAGAATCATACTGGTATCATATGGGCTCTCTGTTAACATGTGGGGTAATGTTGGAGGCATTATTCGCATTATTCGAAGTGAATCTCCACATGCCAAGTGTGAGATTATTATTGGATAATATTGGGTAATCTCCAAGTGACCTGGAGGCTAGGGCAGGCTGGCAATGTTCCCAGGGGATGGGGAGCCCTACAGAAGTGGGTAGCTTGGGAATTCTTGGACATTGAGGCAAAGGGGGTTGTGATATTATTGAAGGATATTTTGGCGATTTGTACTCAGTGAGGGGGGCAAGAAGTGCTATGCCCGGCATGGTCCTGTTGGTGGTATTGCCATGAAAGTCCTCTGTGGTCATATTAGCATTAGGGTGTGGCAACCTAGCCTGAGTAGTCCCCATTTTTTCCATTTGTTCATTGATTGCTCTTAGATCCTGTAAGTATGTATTTCCTAGATTTTTTTTATAACAAAAATGGGGGTGTTACGTCTGCTTGTTGAGGGCTCTAAATGACCCAAATTAAATTGCTTTTCAACCAATTCCTTAAGGACAGTTATTTTAGCCTCAACAATAGGCTACTGATCCACCCAGATATTGGCATCAGACAGCCAGGCCAAAGGTATAGATAGGGTCAGGTACCATGATGGAGACAGGCCTTGGGTGGGCAGTGGCCTCTAGAATTGGGAGTGGTCCTTCTGATGGCAGCCAAACAGGTCAGGGTTTTCCTGAACCATCATATCATCATAAAAGTCCCTGTCATCTGTTGTCATCAATCATTAGAACGACTCCCTTGTCCTCAAGGATGCCTCTTCCCCAAAGGTTACAAGGGACATCAGCAACGATAGGGTAAAATGAACCTTGTTTCCCATCTTGGTCCTTCTAGCACACAGAATGTAGAGTTACCCTGGCAGGCTGTTGGCCTCCCATACAATGGCGGGGAATGGGGGGGGGGGGGGTTTGAATTTCCAATGTGGGAATCTCAGAGCCTCAGTTTCAGTAATGATAGTAACATCTGCCCCAGTGTCAACTAGCCCCTTAATGGGGGTGCCGTCCAACAATCAACAGAGTGATGAGGGAAAATGGGCGAGGTCCAAAAAGAAGTTGAACTTGGGTGGTTCCCCTCTTACTGTAGGGGTTGAGGCGGCACCCCATTTGGAGTTTAAAGCGCTGCTGGATTGCTCAGTAATTTGGGATCTGGAGTCTTTTGCCTAATGGAATCCTTTATTACATTTTGGGCATTTAGTTTTAGGCCTACCACTAAGGCAGTCCCTGTGTAAGTGACCGAATTTGCCACATTCCCAGTACATTTGATCAGGGGGGTCCAGCCTGTTGTGGGCAGATGTCAGAGTGTACTCTGTCAGCAACTTTAGCCTCAGTTGAGGCTGTTAGGGCAGTGATAGGGCCCACCCCAGGGTCAAGGCCTCTAGTAGCAAGTACGCACTTAATGGATGTCCTCATTGCCAACTGCTACCACTGCATTTCCAGTTGGAGCATTAAGCCCCTGCCAAGTTAACTGCTTGATCATCATGTCCCAGGTGGGGCCTGGATCCAACTTATACTCCACCGCCTCAGTGACTCTGGTGAGAAAGTCAGTAAATAACTCTCTTGATTGTTGAACCAGATTACCAAAGTAGGCAGATGGGTCATGAGGGGTGCATGCCTTGAGGGCTCTAAAGGCCAGAAGGGAGACCTGTTGATAGCAAGCATACAGTCTGATAGTGGCTTGGGAGACGGGGTCAATAAAGTTGCTGTGCCCGTTCAGCATCTCCAGGGTAACAATAAGGCCATGCTGGAGATTGAGATGAGCTTGTGCTTCTGCCTGGTCATTGTAAGCAGACCACTAGTTTAAGAAGACACCAGGCTCTAGGACTGCTTTGAGGAGACTGTACCAGTTATAGTGGGTCTGTAATTGTATTGACCATTGACCCAGAACTTGCTCAAATAGGGAGAGTCAGGTCCTGACTCATTGACAGCTATTCTGATAAACACTAGGTCAGACAAAGGGGTGGTGACCCATGGCCAATTAGCCTCATCTGGGCCAACATTAACTGGGAATGCCTCTCCTTGGGTCCCATAGCCCCGAGGGGCAAAATGGGTAACAGGAGGAAGCAATGGGGAAGTAGCAGGCAGGGCAGGAGAAGGGGGGCTGAAGCCGGGATGGTAGGCAGTTCCGCTGCAGGGGCTAGGAGTTCACACCATGGGTATTGCAGGGGGAAAACTGGCAGTTGGTGGGGGATGAGCAGAGGTCCCCAGCTATCAAGGTGGCTGAGTAGGGGTGGGAGTAGAAGCACCACCCTCCTCCAAATAATCTTCCCAGTCAGCTTCCTCCATAGCTTTACGAGCCAGGGAAGGGAAGGGGATGTTATGGACAGATTGATACTGGCCTTGTCTATAGGCAACAATTGCTTCTTCAAGAGAGGAAGATTTAAGACTACCAATGATGCCTAAAAAGACAGGGACAAAAGGGATGGGTCCTGATTTTATGCCTGATTTTATGTCCCACTTTCTAGCATAGAAAATAATCCGCATCCATAGGTCAGCATCCCCCATGTTCTCAGCCCAGACCCATGGGTCTAGGACAGCAGCTTCATTCCTAAAGGCCTCACTATCTCCTGATTTAACTTTAAGGCCTTGTGTCACCAAAAGAGATTTCAGAGCCTAAATTTGGAGTTCCTTACAATGAGACAGGAGATTGCCCATATTAGAAAACATGCACAAACTAAGGAATGTAACAAAACAAAGAGAAAGGAAAGGCGTGTATTGGACCCAAGAATCCTGTGCTTAGTGGGGGACTTCTGTGGCTTGTTACACCACAACTGTATACCAATACAGTGTCTCTGGCTTATGAAAGGCCGATGGGGGAGGCCAGTCAATGGTACTGTCTCCTGAGGGGTCAGCCCATATGTGGAGATGCTGGACGAACCGAAAATAAAACTAAACTGAGCATGGCTTCCTATTGAGACAAACAAACAGACCAACAAAGGGAAAAGGAGAAGACCCCTTGCGGCATTCTCAGGGGAAAACAATATATAACATAGATGACATTAAGGGGCCAACTCACCGAAGAACTGCATAAGGGGACATGGTGCTCATGCAGTGGATGAGGAAGAGTCCAGGAGATGGGTGATTGACAAACAAGGAGACTACCACTGCTCGATGCAAAATTCAGGGCCCCCCCCCAAAACCGGTTGCAATGAAAAACAGATCCTGACCCAGGTGTAGTCCAAACCCATGCCGGCATGGGAAAAGGGACCATGTTGGGGGCCAGATGTTGGTGGCATCCATGCCCATGCCCAGGACTCTTGGGGGTGGGCACGAGCTGGCATGGAATCAATGACCCTGATTCCGAGGGTCTGGTAAGTGGTAAAAGCAGACCCGTTTATTCCAAGAAGAGGGAGCCCCCTTTATAATCTCTACCCAGAGTCCCATTGGCTCCCAAAATGCATACTAATATGGCTCTTCTTCATTGGCTTGTGTCTCATTACCCAGTGTGGCATCATCAATCTCCAGGCAGGTCCAGGCAGGTCTCTCAGGCCAGCTACATGTGGAAGCCCAGCCATGTATGTGCTGTTTAGCAGAAGGCTTTGTTCCTGATCAATGGCAGGCCTTGTTCCTCCTACAGCTGGATATTGAGGCAGATTGTGTCTCAATTTTCTGAGGAACCACTATATTGATTTCCAAAGTGGCTGTACAAGTTTGCACTCCCAGAAACAGTGGAGGAGTATTTCCCTTGCTCCCCTTGCTCCTTTCTTTGCCAGAATGAACTGTCACTTGTTATACATTTTAAACCATCTGAAAGGTGTAAGATGGAATCTCAAAAGTAGAAAAAAATTATGGCTAATTAAATTGTTTACCCAGTATTTATATTATCTTTAATTGGTCGGCGGTGTTAATTCTTAACCTGCTATTATAAATGAATATACAGAGACACTGGGTGCATTTTATCAAGCCTAGGCCTGGGTTGTGCAATCCTAGTCCATCTAAGCTAGCTCATAATTCTACTACCCAAATTATAACCCCATATATACCTAAGTCCCTTTGGACTATTATTCTCCACACTAAGCTGATGTTCCAGGCCATGTGGAAGGATCTTCTTTAATCTACCCCATGGTGTGTCTTCCTTGTTTACTCCTGGCTTCTCTCCAGCAACCTTCCTATCCCCAAGATGTTCTTTATCAAAAAGCCCACAAACCTTAGTCCCACCTATCTCTGTCTTTGCCCAATCTCCAAGCCTCAGCATTTATTTATCCAATCAGAGTCAATTAAGTAACAGACAGCAAACAGGACCAATTAACATTTAGAATGCTTAACACCACCCCATCATTTCCCTTCTTTTGTCTAATAAAAAGGCTAATTTTTTTAAACTTATATAGTGAAAACAATAAGACCAAATGAAACAATCAATATATAAAAATATATGTTTAGGCTATTCATATCAGGCAATCTTGAAGAAGAAAAAAAATCATCTATCTTGGTGTGTTTAAAGTTCTGAACCTAAATAATTTCTATCATATCCTATACTTTCTTTTAAATCCTAAATAACTCAAGTTTAATTGAAATTTTATAGCTATTATGTCTTCAACCCCATCAAAGACATAAGAAGGGATAAAGTTATTATTTGATAGAGTAGGAAGCACAGAAGAACAGCTATCAAAAAGAAAAAATGACAGTTTGTTGCCTAGACAGTCCCAAATATCTCTCCATACCATTGGAGCATCATCTTCAGCCTTCTGGCCAACCATATCTCACAGACATAATTGTGCAGCAAGAAATAAGGATTTTCCCATTCTGTCTCTGCAGAATCAGGACATCAACTTACCTGTGTTTAAGCTCTGGTCCATCTTTGGACTGTATATAGTCTGTTGAGAAAGCAGGGACATTTTTGTCCAGTAGAAATTATCTCCTCATGGGAGATTTCTTTTTGATGCTCATTGTTTTCTTCTAAGTCAAATGGGAGCTGTCAGGAGCTGACTGTCTTAAAGTCAAACAATTTTTAAAATAATATCTTTAAATGCCATTTTCTGTACATCTCTGAGGGTTTTGAAGACATCTATTGATTTATAAATCTATCATTGAATAAGCAAATTGTAAAATTCTCTCAAAATTAATCTTATTTTTTATCAATATATAAAATTTTATACCAATGTATCAAAAGATAACCTTTTAAGAATGACAACAGTTTCAGAGCAGATTCAATAATCTATCCTTATATCTTATCATTTCTTTATTATATACATATATTACCCTTCTTTTTCTTTTTAAGTCCTTTCCTTAAGAGAGAAAGAAGGATAGAGAAAAGAAAAAGAAATAGAAAAGTCCTTGTGTATAACCTCCTATACCTTGCTTAATAAGACCATTTAACAATTTGTAACCAATTCCCCTAAACAACATCTATAACATATCAAATGACCAAAAAAAATTCACCCACCCCACCTTTTGGGAATGGGACTTTGTTCTCTTAAAATTACTTCCTGCTGAATTGGGACAAAGAAAACCTGTTTGGGAGCCCAAATAAAACAGAAAAAAAAAAAAGGTTAAGCAATATAATAGTCCAGTCTTTATGTGCTCAGCAATTTGAATGTCCTGAGCAGTTTGTAGTCCATTGAATTTTGGATGGGAAAGTTCAGAGCTTCTTTGAAGTCCTGGCTGGAATTGTCTTTGAGCTGGACCATCTGGGCTTGTCTTGTCTTCTTTGGTGTTTGGTCCCTTTTCTCTGCAAATATATAATTGCTCACAATTAACATATCTCTCTATTTTTTCTTTTGAGACAGTATTTCTCTGTATATCCTTGCCTTGGATTTACTTTGTAGACTAGGCTGACCTTGGTGAAGGACAGAGATCCATTTGTCTTTGTCTCCCAAATGTTGGGATTAAAGGCATGCACCATCACATCCAGTGATTAAGGTATCTCCTCTAGGGTCTAATATCTCTCTTGAACCCAGTTTTTCAGTGGGTGTCCCACATCTAAGCAGACTGGCTTGTGGCCCTTTTGTCTTTATGTCTTTAAAAATCTCTTAAATATCAGCATTGTCAAACAACAAAAACATCCTTTTTACCTCTCAATGTAGGAAAATCAAAGACATCCAAACAAAATTCAAGCAAAGAAACAACATTCTAAAAGCCTTGGTCTAATTGTGCCATCCTGTGTTGTAATTAAAGTTTGGTTTATAATTCCTGAAATCTAGCTTTGACTGTTTACCCTTGGTGGGCCTTTCCCAGATACTCTTGATAAGTACCTAGTTCTCAGGGACCTGTGAGCTCCAGCTGACATCTTTTGTATTGGGATGGGCCTCCTTCCTTCCCCCATTGTTATTGTCAGCAGTTTAGCATTCCATCTGTAAGCTCTCTCCCTTACAGATATCCTTAAGCCTATCCTAGTCAAATCTTTCTCAAAAAGTATACATAAAACCACAATTGTCAGTGTAAAAATTATCTGTATGGCAGGAATTATGAAGGACTTACCTACCCTGTCTTGGCAGAGCTAGGCTGTCAACTTATCTGCTTCCGAGTTTTGTCCTTTTTGGACAGAAGTCTGTCTACAGTTGAAGCAAGGGGTTTTTCTTGCCAAGAGAACGGCTTACCACCAATTCAATCATCTCCCACTGGAGATTCTTCGATGCTCATCTTCTACTTGGAGTAGAATAGGGGGTGCTGTCAGGAGCTGACATGTCTCGATATCAAAAAATCTTAAGTTAAGAAAACATCTTTGAATGCCATATTCTGCAGATCTCTTGAGGTTTTTGAAGATGCCCTATCTATCTCTTATATTTAGATAAGCAAATATTGCTTGTCTCTTAGCAACTTGATTTCTGAGTAGCTTAGAAAATAACTGTGATAGACTGTCATAGTAACTAACAAAATGACACGTTTTCATGACTATTAGTTTCCGTTTCTTAATTATCCTAAACAGTTTATGTCGGTTGGTAGCGAGAGGTCAAAACTTGACATTTCATTTTTAAGTATTACTATGAACAATACCTTTAAGGAGCGTTACCCTTAATTTTGAATCAATACCCAAAGATCAATACCAATGTGGCCAAATATAATCTTAATTTTGTATCAATATACAAAGATCAATACTGATGTAGCCCTATACAATCTTAATTTTGCATTAATATACAATGATCAATACCAATTTAGCCTAATATTATATTAATTTTGTATCAGTATACAAAGGTATAAGGCTATATTCAATAATCTGTCCTTTTTTCTTGTTCTTTCCTATACTATGTCTATGTCCCATTTTTCTCAAGTCTGTTCACTCCTATATAGGAGAGAAAGGAGGATACAGAAAAGCAAAAGAGAGAAGTCCCTGGGTCTAACCTCCAAAACCTATTTAACAAGACCATTTAACAGCTTGTAGTCTTTTCCCCTAAATAAC